>JANAVB010036019.1:834392-972377 GCA_029216955.1 Iris pallida
GAGTTGGCCAATCTCAAAACCCGCAGCCTTTTCTAAACAGAGAAGTCTATGTTAGCAAAGGAAAGAAATAAGTTCTTTCTTTTAAAACCAAATTTCCGCTAATCAAATCCTTGTAAAACCTAGTCCCTGGTCTCTAGGATCAGCCTAAATCCTCGTTTAATAGGATTTAAAATTCCTTGATATAAAGATCAAGGGCCGATTGTGAATTTTAGAAAACCAATAAACTTTTACCTCGACTTTGCATAGCGACACCGTAGCAACCCCGATACCCCATGACCTTGTCCGGCCTGCCTACAACCATCGCACGATGTCGGAGTGCCGTTGTAGCAATGCCATCACGTCGTACGATCGAGAACTGAATTCCAATTTTCTACTTGATCATTTTTTATTCCTTAAACTCCTTTAGAAACCTATATTACCCTCTAGAAACCCAACAATTAGAATTTAGTGTTTATCGAACGTTCTGCCCAAAAATCGATGTAAACATCAATGAAAAACTATTTTAAAAACAATTAGAAGCAATCCAAATACCCACTTGGAAGCCAAAATTAGGACTGAACATTAGAAGTACCCAAAGCTGTTTGGATAGACAACCTATAGGGCTTCAAAACCCTTTTTGTAGATTTAAATTTTTATGATTATGCGTCGAAAATCTGATTTCCAAAGCCAAAAAATTTTTCAAAATAGTAAATATTTAAAAATTTACCAATACGACGTGCGCCCCGACAAATTGGGATATGTTGTCATGTACCGAAGGCACCAAAAGGTGTGTATCAATTTTGCTGACTGTGGATTCGATGGAACTCGATTGCAATTTATGGACGCGAAAAATTGATGCATATCGGTCTCTTTCCAAACAAGCCCACAACTTCATGCATGTTCGTCATCTCGAGACAAAACTTGTGCCACTGGGCTCACATCATCTTTTGGTCATGTGAGCCAACTTTGGTATGGTTCTGAGAAGGTCGACCAGAATACTGTTTTGACAGGCCTATAAGCTATACCAACGGGCAAAATTGTACATGGCTCACCGTAATCCAACTTTGGACACACGTGTGTTCGTATCGCCAAACCGGACCCGTAGACATATAACTTGATGACTTAGAGACTGTAGGTCTTGACACGCTTTTCGGTACAAAGCGGGTCCAACGACGGATACTGATTTGACTCAAAATTATGATTTTTCTCTGTGTCCAAATTGGACTTATGGGTAGGTGATTTTCGATATTTTTTACGTCAAAAATGTTCGTGATGTTTATTCAGCATCCGAGGATGTTTGCAGGAGTTGACTTTCATTGCTCTTGATTTGTGACAATCTGAGTTACTGGACATAGTATTTCTGCACACCACCTCCAGGCAAGATATCTTGCCACTTTTTTACTATTTATTACATTATTTTACTAAGTTATTTCTTTTAATTGTTTACTGTTTACATGCTTCTATCATACTATGCGTCCAAGTCATACTTTGGGCGAGCGACTGCACTAGATGACATCCCATTTAAGTGAGGTATGGTATATCTCCTACGGCCTTGACACTTGAATTATCAAGTCACATGTAGGACACAGACTCGCGTAGTCGACTAGCTACGTTAACGTTTGAGACGTACGATGGTTGGGAAATAACTGCTAATAGAAATTTGTATGATTAGTAGACTTGGCAATTATTAGAGGTTCATATGTGTCATGGAGATGAAATAGGTAGGTGTGGGGTGGGAAGAACAATTCCTTAACGTATGGGCCACATATGTACTTATCCATTGTAACCTATGAGATCCGTCGCGACGCAGGTAGGATTACCCCTACTATTACTGATTTATTATGACATTCACGGAGGTTACGGACGTAGGCACCTGGGCCAGGTAGGGACTATGCCAATCCCACTACACTAGAGTGCCTATGCGTTGATGGTTTATTCTTAACTGCATATTCACAGTAGATTGGTTAGACACCTTATTGCATTCATTCATTATTTATTACACATTTATATGGCATATTTTTTGTGTATCTTATTATGTCCCTATGAGGACATGGTAATCTCTCCAGACTTAGATGACAGGATATCCCCCAGGAGTATGGCTCTACACTAGGTCCTTCATTCTCAGTTGGTGAGGTCTCACATACTGAGATCTAGTGGTTTTGTTTAGTAGTCATGACTTGCTACATTTGTAGTGGACATCTTTTTTTAAATTTCTTTTTTTATTTTAGGAGGTCGGACTCCAGTTATCTCAGACTATATTTCATAGCTGTTTGGTAGTGGATTTCTCTCCACCTGGCTATATATCTTTTGACTATTTTTATTTTATTTATCTGGACTATTTTTTTATTCTCGTGTTCTGTGGATGATATATATATCTATACTTCCTGTAGTTTAATTATTTAGCTTAGGTGTGTGTAGGAGGATTCCATATATTAGAATATTCTTCGTATGTATGTAGCTGGCATGTTCCGTATGCCAAGTCCTACGTATATTGGGACTGTGCGTTACAGCCCAAAATACCTATATCAAACCTTGTCGAATCTTCCAAATCACAAGCATGCCCAAAACATAAATTAGAGTTTAGTTAGAGTAATCTATGGCTAGTGCAAGGTGTCATGAAGAATTGGACATGTGCGACAAGTGTCGAAGAAAAAACTCCCAAAATGACTCTGTATCCTACCGTATCATGTTACAGCCTACTTGTATCCAATTGTGGACACGGATCTACTCACACAACCAAATCTAGTTAATGGATCTAGACCAAATGACAAACACTTGGTGCACCAATCTTGAAATTCTTCCATAATTGGCATAAATCTCAATATAGCTCTCACATAAAGGGTCATTAGAGCCTAGTTCTTCCTCCTATTGGTAGTCCTAGTCCATGGGTGAATTTCTAATGGTAAAATTAACAATTAGAGTCTAATGAGAGAGTAAATTGAGATGTATACCTATTAGGAGATGGATTCCCAATACAAAGCCAAATAGACACGATCTGGACATGAACAATTGACCTTCTCTTCTAGTGATCATAACTTCCAAGCTCCTAGGCTCCCTTAAGTGATGAGAATAAAGATAACTGGAATTGAATTGGCATGGCATTGAGAAGAGTAGGTGGAGGAAGGATCAATTTGGAAAGAACACCAGATTGGGATGAAATGGCACCAAATGAAATGAAGAGAGAGAGAGAGAGAAAGAGAGAGAGTGTCTTCCTTCCTCTTATGGTCGGCCATGCTAGGTCAATTTATGCCAATGAAAAAGGTCTAATATGTCCCTCTAAGCTTGTCATGAAAGTTAATTAATACATGAAAGCTTCTAATCATATTTTGATAAATAGTCTAAATCTTTATTTAATAAATGGAATGACTAATTGGGTCTAATTGGGGCTAGTCCAAAGTGTACATTTAAGTGACATAGCATTCTAATTTTTGGGCTCTAGTGTCATGTCTAGTCTAATTGGTCCACTAACACAAGTCTAACAAATATGCAAGTTGCTAATAAATAAATAAAAAATATGCACAATAATGTATGAAATATGAATTGAAAAAATTACTCTTATTTGAAAAAGTAGTAGTGACAAGTCTACCTCCTTAAAATAATTTCTTCCTCGAAATTAAAGATGAAAATAGACATGAACAATATCAGAACAAAAGAAGATCAATACCTTAAGGCTCGAAGAGATAAGGGTACTGTAACCCCTCTTCTCGAAATTTTGATAATATATTTTATTTATTTATTTGAATTAAATGGTGATTTTTAGAATTTTTATAAATAATTACTTAGTTAATTATTACGGTAGATGACTTTAGCCATGGTAGAGTTTTGGAGTACAAGGTGACTAGAAATCGTGGCACGAAAGTGCAATGGCGTGCTTTGACTAGTATATTAGCCCTGGTAGGTAAGGCCAAGCCATAGTGATATCCTAACTAGGAAAACCAGGCCAAGTTGTGACATGACTCATATAAATAATTTAATTATTTATTATTAAGATTTATTGACTTGTAGAAGACCTGGTTGTACCAAACGAGTTTGGACTTGACCCGGACCCAACCCAAGTCCTTGTGGTCATGTAGTGCGACCAAAGACGTTCGTGTTAATATACGTTTCGTATAAATATATGTATTTCATAATTTGTTTAATGGTCTAATAATTAATATTTATAGTTGTTATATGTGTAATATAAGTTATTTTGATATTAACCGAATTGAGGTGTTGAATGTATATAGGTGTGCTAGTGTATAGTAAAGTCTTTCGACTTTTAGCAATTTATGTCATTTTATCGATTTATTTAAATATATTGTTGGGATTTTTAGCTTTACTGAATATATATATACATAATGTTTATAAAGAAAATGTTTAATTATATTTTAATGTTTAATAAAATTACTAGTAGTTATAATGTTTGCTTAAATTATATTTAGATTTTATGTGGCTTAAGATCTATACATATATGGGTTTATCATATATTAGGAGTTGCCATATTATTAGATTTGTTGTTATAAGAATATATATATATATATATATATTTTATAAGAATATATATATATATATATATATATATATATATATATATATATATATATATATATATATATATATATATATATATATATATATATATATTTTTATATATATATAATATATTTATATATATATATATATATATATATATATATATATATATATATATATATATATATATATATATAAAATATATATATATATATATATATATATATATATATATATATATATATATATATATATATATATATATATATATATATATACACACACGCATATATTCAAATGTATGTTTATTAGTAAAGAAAATAAACAAAAGAAAAAAAGAAAAAAAGCAACACTATTCCCTTGCGGGAACAGTGGACCAAAGCCCACATAGGCAACAGAACACCCCAACCCGAGCGGAAACATCCCGACCCCCTTTCATTATATACGCGAGAGAGAGAGAGAGATATCTCTCGACTACAACCTTAAACCCTAGTGCCACCAACCTCCCAGCGACCCCCTGGTCTGCGTGTGCCATCCCGATGCAGCCAGGCCATCACTGGCCGGAGGTCGACCACGCATAAGCGGGTCCAAACAGAGCAGTGGCAGCGACAAACCGTATGGAAACCCAGACTTTGCGATGAGTTTTTCTCCTCGTCTCTCGACCGATTCTCGATCTTCCTTCTCTGGTATGTACACAACCCTAGTACCTATGAATCCCTATGAATAGTTTATTTATTTTGTGTTTGAATCGAATCAAAATCGATCTAAAGATCGTCTAGAACATGACTAATAACAGAGCAGGACACTAGTTCAAACACCCAACTTGGTAGACATTTTCTGAACTGAACATTAGGGAATTTTGAAAACTATTTAATGATCGTCCTAGCTAGTATATACGGCTACATAAACCTTTTTACAGAAGTCGATTTCGACGACTATACGTCGAGAAATTAGATTCCCAATTGGGCGATCAACCTATTTTCAAAATATAAAAAATATTAAAAACTATTCGATATGACGTGCGTTTTGCCAATTCGGTCGACGTGGTCGTGAACCAAAAGCATCGAAAGGTGCGTAATGGCTTCGCGGACGTGTGGGCTTTGATGAAATTTAAATTGGTTGAGTATGCGCGACAAATTTGATACGTATCCGTCGAAATTTACCGTATCGGCCTCTATGTAAATTTCTCAATTACATTGTGCATGTTCGTCAGATCGAGACAAAACTTGCGCCAACAGGACCGTATCATTTTTTTGTCGTGTATGCCATGTTTGGTCTGATTCTGAGATAGTTGACCGGATCGCCGTTTTGTGGATCCCACGATCCTACTCAACGGGCAATTTTGTGCATGGCCCGCCGGAATCCAACTTTGGACATACGGTCGTGTTCGTATCATCAAAACGAATCCGTAGACATATAGTTTGACGACTTTAGAGACCGTTGACTCTGTCAAGCTTTTCGGTACAAAGCGGATCCAACGGCGGACACCGTTTTGATCCGAAATTACCATTTTTCTCCTGTTTCTAGAATTGGACTTAAGGACAAGCAATCCTAGCTAATTTTACTATTCTAAAAACATTGGTAATGTCTATTTCAGCATCTGGAGTCTGTTGTATGAGTTTGACTGTTGTGGCATACTGAGTGGTTTGGATTATCGGTTTCACCAGTAAAGGACCACAGGCGAGTACAATTTATTGTTTGTTTTCGATATTGAGCTTTACTATACCTCATTGTTGGTAAATAGATATATGATTTTCATCTTTTATGTTTGTTACTTTTTGTCGTGTCGGGAAGGTGAAGTACCAAAGATGTGTGATCTGACCTTATACAGTGTATACCGTGTAGACCGTGATTTATTATTGCATTATACTATGTAGACAGTGTTTCATTATTGCTTTATATAATGTAGACAGTGTACATTATACCGTATAGATATCGTAGACCGTGTCGTGTAATTGTTCCGAGACCGATCACATATCAAAGGTACTTTAGTTAGTCGGTGAGTATTGTCTTTATATTTATTTACTGTTTTCCTTTTTTTAGTATTATTTTGTCTTTATGTGTTTACTTTTCAAATCATATATTTAAAGGCTAACCTCTGTTGTAGAGTCATTTTTATATATTGAAACTGTATTCAGTAAATTGTACTCGTTCTATTCCTGACTGGAAACCAACATTTTTAGGTAAGATGTGGATTCACTTAGATTGGAAATTACGGGTGTACTTGCAGACGGAAACCTAGAGATTAGGTAGATAGATGAGTTGTAATCATTTCAATATTTGTAAGAGTTTATATTTTTCTGTAAATGTAAAACTTGTGAATATTGTAAATTAAATTAATTTTGTGAATGTGCATTATTTGTGATTTTGAGCATTGTGGCTATACAGCGTTCTACCGCCGACATTGCGGCGTAGGCTGGCTTGGACACACATTCGTATCCCGGAAAGCGGGGTGCGGGTCGTGACAAGTTTTTGTGGTGGCACATGCAGGTCAGTTTTTGCAAAAGATTGCGAACTTGTGGTAGTACCTATGTCAGTCGCACTACTGCGAGCCTGCGACTAGGAAATGCTCATACACAATTAGGTTTGAATGGATTTAAGAGAATAATTAGGACTAGGAGTCCCTTGTTCAAATTGGTCGTTGGGTAGTTAAGGTTGTCAGATAGGCCATACAAATTAGATAAATAATTATTAAATTTAGATAGCTTGCCCGATCTCTATAGATACACTATTACTTTTGATATGACGATATGATCCAATGTGAATATACTATTCACTTGGTAAGTTTGGTTTTCTTAGAATTAAGGCTCTAATCTTGATAAACCGTTCAATTTTCTTTTGCCTTGTAGATATAATCCTTATATCATAAGATAGAATTGCATATTTAAAATATTTTACCGTAAGGAATTATTTTATAATTTATGATTCTGTTATTCGTATACGAATCTCGAGGTAGATTGATTCAAGGTTATCCCTCAACCATTTGAAATACATATGAAATAAAGATTAGGTTGTTCTTACTTCCCTTGTCTTCAGTTATTTCCTTCCCGATCAATCTTTTACTTTAAAGATTGAGACTTATAGGAAGATGTTTACGCTTTCTATCATAGTCAACTTGTTTGAATCTCTAGCAGCTCCTTGAAGTTCTTAGGAATATAGTTGGAGTAATTTTAACAACTGCTATAGCTAGACAGCAGCGCACTGTCGCCAATTACTGGAGAATGGAGAGTGTGGGTTCACTGCAGCCAGCAGCGCACTGGCGAGGCACGACCCATAGAATTTAAATTATTTCAAGGAATCGTAGGTTATGGAACATTGCTAAAACTATATCTTTATTGACCTCTTTAGACCTTGTGTCAATATAAGGTAGAGTATCTGATAGCATATCATATCTAAATCACGGAACCAAGGGTTTACCACCGCCGGAATATACGGGCAAGGCATAATTCTCGGTAAAATAACTTCAGATGTGATTTCAAGTTTAGGATACTATAGAGGATAGGACAATGTCCTGTATGTCCCATAAGATCCAAAGCCAATACTAGTGGAAGTTCTACAAGTTGGGTAGCAGGTCTCCCAATCTAGAATTCCGTAGTCCTTGTGATCTGTTGACGAGGTAATTGACTGATACTAATAGGTTTACCTGGAATATATAATTTACACGTCCATAACCCATTAGTCGTGTAGAAGCATGGAAAAGAACATGATTGTCCATGCAGCTCAGAACAGGAAAACCCATGCGGCTCAAAAAACAGACGAGCTTCATGCGGCTAAAGAGCATCATACGGTTCAAAAGTCACCAGCTTGGACATGCGGCTCAAGCAACACCATGTGGCCTTCTGCGGTTCGTTTCTACAATTGTCCATCAAGCAAAGGCCCTATTTAATGCCCTGACATAAAGGAGAACTGACGGCTCTGACATAAAGATGTAATAATGACTCTGTCATAATGGCAGACCCCTAGGGAAATGAAGGAAATCTCTGACACGATCCATCAAACCCCAAAATCCTTCATACGGCCTTGACACGTGGAAAGTCGCATGCGGCTCAGGCAGAGGCCATCTCATGCGGCTCAGGCAGAGGCTACCCCATGCGGCTCAGGCAGAGGCTACCCCATACGGCTAAGGGAAAGCCCACCTCATGCGGCTCAGGCAGAGTCTACCCTATGCGGCTCACGAGCACTATCCTCATGCGACTCACTAAGAAGCCACCCATCATGCAGTCGCCTACGCTTATACCCAAGCAGCCTTGACACGTGGCCAGTCTTATGCGACTCAGTAGGGAACAATCCTCATGCGGTTTGGATTTTCTAAGTGGCATGCGGATTAAGACACGTGGCAGAAGATTAGTTTTTCCCGCAACCCTACAGATAGCTGCATAATAATAATAGGACACGTGGCATCAAATCGATCAAGATTCATCAACAAATCCCAACAACCAGGTTTAGTGCCATCCTCATAATTACTGGGATCAAATCAGATCATTTACAATCATGCAAATTGAACACGTGGCAGGAAATCCGAGCTTGGCATAACAAATCATGAAGATTTATGGCAATCATCATTAATTGTCCACAGAGATTTAATGCAATCCACATTAATTGCCTAGATTTGCTACAATCAGAATTAATGGCCCAGATTAATTGATCTCAAAATGGCCGACTTCTCAAGGAGACAATCATTGCAAACCCTAATGATGGCATCCCATTCCTATAAATAGCAAGGTGCCATTCCCTTGCAAAATAGGATTTTTAGAGAGCGGGAGAGCATCTAGAGAGACCTAAAGAGAGAGAGAGCGGAGAGAGAAAGGCACACACATGGGGCATCCCGAGAGCATTTCTTCTCCGGAGCCAAGGCTGCATCCGATCGTCCAAGGAGTAAGGCAGAGTTGTCGTCGCTTTCCCGAGCCTCTACCGTCACCCCCCAGAATCTAAAATAAACAATTGTACTTAGACTGCTGTACCTAGGTTTTCGTCCCTTGGCTTTCTTTGTACAAGCGAGTTTGTATTATGAAGTAAACGTCCAGTCCTCCGATATAATTGTTCTGTTCTTTTATAATTCATGGCAAACACGATGGCGACTCTGCTGGAGAAAAACTTCTCCACGGCTGAGGAGTTGGTGACACTATCGGATGCAGCCAAACTTGACTCCACACAACAGAAGATGGTCGTCCGCTTCGACCAACATGCGTTTGAAGAAATGCTCTCCGACGGGAGTGCTGGCCCGATCTAGAAGCGAACCCGCACAAAGAAGGCTCGCAGGGAGTGGAGGCCAAAATTATTTGCTCCTTCCCAAGCTCTGGACGGAGTACTCTCCGCTGCCCAAGACGGCGAAGGCAACTCTCATGCGGCCCCACTTCAAGCCATAGAAGACTCTGCTGTCCCTAAGTTCGGCAGTGAAAAGCACTTCGATGCTGGACTTGTAGGGGCAAAGAGTGATTCTATGTTCTCCTGGAAGAAGCCGAACAAAGGCACTAGCCGCAGGCTGAACATTCATGCGGCCAAACTTGCCAGCCTCATGCATGATGTCCATGCGGCCAAAACTGCCAGTCAAATGCATAACACTAATGCGGCTAGGATTTCCAGCCGCATGGAGAAGACTTATGCGGCTAAGACTTCCAGCCGCATGAAGAAAGCCCATGCAGCTATGACTGCCAGCCGCATGAAGACTGTTGATTCCAGCAGCATGCCGCCTGCTCCACGCGGCTCAGTCTTTGATCGCCTCTCCTATGGTCCTGATCTCTCGTACTCCCGAGAAAACAAGTCTGACTCTCTCCAGCACCTCTTAGACTCTTTCTATTATGTGCCCTCACGTACTAGATTGAAGAAGTTTAGGGCAGCGCGAGCTTGGCAAGCTCATTCCGCTGTCCTGACCTCTGACCATTTGAGCGTTCCACATACTATGATGGCTGGGCCTATGATGGGAAGTTGTACAGAACCACTCGAGTCCAGCCCCCGGTGGCAAACGGACAGAGTGGTTCCCAAAAGTCTTCCAAAATCCACGGAGCAAACATGGTCGTTCCGGACCCATCTGACTTGCATGAGGCTATCCTCCACAAGCGCAAGAAAAGAGGGGGGGCCTCGGGGTGCAAAGAGTCCTCCCATGGACGTCACTGTACCCAAGTCATCGTCAACTGCTGTTGCAATAATGCGACGGTACGAGAAGACCGGTAGTCCGTCTTCCAAAGACTGCAACAACCATGTTCAGAGGATGAGGCACTTCCCGTCGTCTCCTGCAACTCTGCTCAGAAAATCCTCGCCGATGGGAGAGGGAAGAAGATAAACGTTTCCAGCCCAAAGATTTCAACCACTATAATCTAAGAGACTGTCGTCTAAGCGGTTCCCCACCACCGGAGTTTTCCAAGGTACCCGTTCAAAGACGAAATCTGCTACAGTGGGAGATTCATCGTCCACATCACTAGGGGTTGCTGGAACTGGGGGTAGCACTCCTCCGAACCTCCACGACAATCCGATGTTCTAAGGAGACGAGCTGGGGAAAACAACTCTTCCATTAGATGCAGTAAATCCTGATGTCCCCGAGGACGTCCACAATTCCCAAGACGAGGCGAATTCGGAAGCTGCGAGTATTGTTCCTTCTGAGTCCGAATCAGAGGAGAATATTTCCACATACCCCGATGACTTCTCGGTACAGGGGTATGATTCAGAGTGTACGTCATCCACCATCCCTTCTACTTTTACTCATGTCAGGACGACATTCATGACAAACAACGAACAGGATGGTCCCAGTGATCGCCAACGCATCGACACTCTGGAGGCCATACTGCGCACTTTGATCAAATCCGTAGACGAGATCAAAGCAGTCCTCCCTACTCTGCAAGGAGGGACACCTAGCCAAACAAACTTAGGTCCCGCGGTCAATGCAGACTCGAACTCAGCGGCACCAAACCCGGGCAATAATCCTCCTGAAATGCCAGCTCCCACTGCTGCTGATGAGGCCAGGGAAGCAAAAAGAGAGGTCCAGGAGCTCCGAGCCATGTTCCATGCCCGAGAAAACTTCCAAGACCTCAGGATACGACAAACGTATCCCGCTGCATGGAGATATGTTCCCTTTCCACCAAAGTATAAACCATTCCACATCAATCTATATGATGGAAAGACCTTCGCAAGTCGGTAAATCACTTACTTCGAGGTCACCACCGACCATCTACCCTTTGACGATGCCATCCTTACACGATTATTCATCGGGGCATTGGAAGGGGTCGCCTTCGATTGGAATCGTAACCTGCCAAACAACTGCATCCACTCCTTCGCCAGCTTCAAGCGCATGTTCTTGGAGAGATTCTATGAAGTAGGACAGGACATCACAATGTCCACCCTCATGGACGTCGTTCAATGGAAGAAAGAGCTGACAAGGAACTATATTGAGCGGTTCCGCCAAACCGCCATAAAGTTGCCGTCTGGTAATCCGGATTCCTCCTTAATTGAAATTTGCCAAAAGGGACTGCTCCCAACAATCAGCCTCTGGATGGGTGAAAGTCAATTTAAGGACTGGAAGACATTTATCATCAGTGCCAGTAGCGCTGAAGACATGTTGAAGAAGGCTCACCAACTGGGATTGCATATCTCAGAGGGAGAAGACAAGGGCAAGCGTCCTAATACCAACAACAATAATGGGGGTAGCTCCTCCAACAATCGGGACAACAAGGGTAAGCAGGCTATGGTGGCCGATACAGCCCAGAAACTTGAGTCAAAATTGGCAGAAAAGCAGTAGCCTCAGATGACGTATTCCTTCGAGGACGGCCATGTCAAGCCTATCTTAGACATGCTCATCCAAGGAGAACGAATTCAGCTCCCTCCTCCCAGGCGGGAACCTCGGCCGACAGAAATGGAGAGTCCAAAGTACTACAATTACCACCGCTACATCCACCGTGCTACACATGACTGCTACCAACTAAAGCGATACATTCAACATCTCATCGATTTGAAATCTCTGGCCATTGATTTCGAAGAGGTAACCGTGGCAGCCAATATGGTGTCAGTACAATTCGGCAGCTTCCCTCCAACGGAGGCTCAGGACGGCGTGATACCCATCCCTCGAGTGACAATGGAGATTGCTAATCTTCTACCTCCTCGAAATCAGATTACGGGTCTAGTGCCCCTCACCACATCAAGAGTGGAGGTCATGTGGGTCTATCCGGACTTGGTATCTGAAGTGACTCAGTCCACACCACCCTCCATTGGCAAGAAAAAGAATGGAAAAGTCAGATCCTGCCATACAATCTCGACAGATGTCGAGGAAGCCACAGCTGTCGTTACTCGGTCTGGTGCTCAATCCCAACCTACGCCAGATAACTCGGCTGAAGAACATCAGCCGGCCACTGTTGACACTCCGAGACCTTCCCAACCTCCGACGATCGACAAGCCTAGGCCGAAGGAGACTCGCTTTGACAAATCCCTCAAAAAAGAGGTACCTCATGGGCCTGAAAGGCCCTACAACTTTGACATCTTGGCGCAATTGGCCAACACACCAGCCAAATTGTCATTAAACGAGCTCCTGAGACTCTCCAAGGATGTTCGCGCGGCTTCGAGCGATGCACTCCAGAACGCCGACGTATATCTAGCTCAGGTCAACCTCACGGGAGAGAGCCCGCCTACAGATCTCCAAGACAGCGCTTACACGGGAGAGATGCCCAATATTGTCTTCACTCTACAGGACATGCTCATCAAAACCAACCTGTACGATCGACCGCTATATTACACTGGATACATCGGCGACGTAAAGGTAGATCTCATGTACATTGATCTTGGTTCTTCCATAAAGCATCATCCCGAAGGGTCTGTTACATCATCTCTGCATTCCTATGCATCGCATGACGCCAATAAGCACCGCCATCAGCGATTTTAATTCGGACAGGAGCTACCCGATTGGGAAGATTCGGTTGAAGTGCCAAATTGGCGATCTCCAGTCAGAAGTAACCTATTACGTGATAGATGCGGACACTTCCTACAATATCCTCTTGGGGTGCCCTTGGATACACGATTACATGATCGTGCCTTCCACGCTGCACCAGTGCTTCAAGTATGTCGACAAATACGGCTTTGTGAGGACAGAGTTTGCCGACATCGATCCCTTCAAAGGGGTCGAATCCTACTACTCAGACTCCTGCCTATACGAAAAGTCGAAGAGGCACCTTGGTGAAGGAGATGTGCAAGCTCGCAATAAGACGACCACAGGATCAGAAGAACCTCTGAGGATCCACCTCCAAGCTCGCAACCTGGCAAGTCCGTACCCCTTACGGTCGCTCTGCGTAAGGACGCAATTAGCCTCTCGGTACAAGAAGGGCAAATAATAATCCGGTTGCCAAGGTCCGGCCAAGTGCCAAGACTCACAACGGAGCCACTGACAATCAGACTGCCTAGAGTCGGCCAGCCACAAATGGGGAAGCTCAATTTATCCGACAAACCAATGACGATACGTCTTTCCAAGAAGAATCGTCACCCCGATGCAAAGTCGGGGGCTTCCAGCGAGCCAACCACTCCCCGCCCAGCATCGAGTACCAAACTTGGGGTCGCTAGTCTGCCAACAACTCCACGTTCTGCTCCACCAGCAGAACTTCTGATGATCAAGTTGCCCAAGTCATCCTCTCAGTCTTCATTTATACAGGGGGTGGCCGAAGAAGAACCAGAACTGGCCAAGTATGTGTCTGCTCACACCGATATTCCATAAGCAGATGATGTAATCCCGCTAAAAAAGATACCTTACTTCATCAATAAAGGTATATCTTTGAACTACACCGAGCTTAATAAGCTTTGTACAATGTATGCTATGGAACACGGTATAGGCGCTCACCTACACACACAGGTGATAAATGTTTACACCGCAAATCAGCTCACTCCCGCGGAAGACGCTTACTGCATAATCGAGGGAGGGGATCATCCAATCATCTTCGGTCGGAAGAATGATCCATATCCCTTCACCATAGAAGAAATCGAACTCGAATCAGACGTCGAGAGGCTGTCTCTCTATCTATATAGCTCCCAATCCAAATATCTCATATAAAATAGGTGTATGATCTGGTGACTACACCAGGTTTGAAGTACGGCACTGGTCGATGATTACCTTTAAAGTCGCCAGTCCCAGCTGGCAAACCACAGGACTACTACAACAAGACCCGATGCGGACTAGGATATGTTACGCCTACAACGACCCCTGAAAGCTCAGATGAGGAATGCGACTGACAGTCGCACTCAACCGGATCACCAACTTTTGATTCGGATATCAGCATTGGGGATGTATTGAGGCAGGTCTTGTCTGTCAATATGGCATTCGTTGATGCTTACGTAGAAGGTGAAGACTTTCTTGAACTCCTCGAATTAGAGCCGTGGGCCCAACAGCTGGATGCACAATAGGAGAAACGGTTTGAGCAAAGAGAGCCTCCTACTGAAGATGAGGTCATGCAAGTGGATCTAGGCAGCGACTCTTCTCCAAAACCAATCTTCGTTAGTAAAAGCTTGACAGACGAAGAGAGACAATTACTACTGGAACTCGTCAAAGAATATATTGATGTGTTCGTCTGGAACTTTGAAGATATGCCAGGGTTAAATCTCGATATTGCTCTTCACAAACTCAACATTAGACCAGATGCAAAGCCAGTCAAACAATAACAACAACACTTCCGCCCAGGCATCATGGATGTAATCGAAGCCGAAGTCAACAAACTGATAGCCAGCGGCTTCATTCGTGAGGAACAACATCCAGATTGGGTCGCCAACATAGTACCGGTCCTAAAAAGAATGGGAAGATTCGAATATGCATCGACTTTCGTAATCTGAACGAGGCGTGCCCCAAAGATGAGTTCCTCCTCCCTGTCACAGACATCATGATTAACAACACCTGCGGCTTTGAACGTATGTCGTTCATGGATGGCTTCTTGGGGTACAACCAAATTAAGATGTCTCCCGACGATGAAAAGCGTACATCGTTCCGAACACCAATAGGCACGTTCTACTATACAGTCATGCCTATCAATTTAAAGAATACTGGTGCCACCTATCAAAGAGCTATGAGCATCATCTTTAGGGATCACTTGTGCAAGACCGTGGAGTGCTATGTTGATGACATTCCTGTCAAAAGCCGTCTAAGGAAGATCATCTGCATGATCTAAGGATAGTGTTTGACCTAATGTGAGCGCACAATTTGAAAATGAACCCTACGAAATCCTTCCTGGGTGTATCCAGCGGGAAGTTCTTGGGTTTCATCATCACCTCCCAGGGTATCCACGTAGAACCTGAGAAGACAAAGGCAATCATGGAGATGGGTCCCCCGAGAAATCTTCGAGAACTCCGAGGCCTCCAAGGGAGGTTAGCTTACATCAGGAGGTTCATTTCCAACCTCTCCGGGCGATGTCAGCCATTCACCCATCTCATGAAGAAGGGCGTCTCATTCGTATGGGATGAAGAATGCCAGCATGCCTTCGACATCATCAAAGAATATTTGTCGAACCCTCCAGTTCTGGTAGCCCAGTTGCTGGAAAACTATTCATGCTCTATGTATGAGCAATGGAGCATTCCCTCGACGATCTGCTAGCATAAAACAACGATGCAGGCCATGAGCAAGCTATATATTACCTCAGTCGAATGATGATCGGGCCAGAGCACCGATATACCACCGTAGAGAAGGAATGCCTCGCCCTAGTGTTCGCCTTTCAAAAGACGTGGTACTATGTCATGGGCAAACCATACACGTGATATCACGAGTCAACCCCCTCAGGGTCCTCATGACGAAACCAGGGGCACTCAGCTCTCACCTCGCTACATGGGCAATATTACTGTCCCCCTACCATATGATCTTCGTCCCATAAAAGGCTTTTAAAGGTCAAGCTCTGGCAGACTTTTAGCAGCCCACCCAGGCCCAGAGTTGGTCAGAATATACGAAGACATCCCAGATGAGGTCGCCGACTCGCATGCAACCTCTCATGATGATATATGGCGAATGTTCTTCGACGGCGCCTCAAGGACAAGACCTAAGGGTAACATCGTCCTCATAGTCAGAGTGGTGCTAATTTTTCCTTCCGGACTGGTGATCAATTGTGCCTACTCCCTCACGGAACCATGCTCTAACAATGTGGCCGAGTACAATGCTTTAGTCATTGGCCTCCAACTTGTAAGAGAGCTGGGGGTAGAATATTTTGAAGCATATGGCGATTCACAGCTAATCGTCAATCAGATTCGGGGTTCATACGATGTTCGCCATGAAGACATGATCCTCTATCACCAAATAGCGATCAACATCATCTCGTCATTAGAAGGGTTCTTCATCAAATACGTTCCCAGACTCCAAAATATTGAAGCCGATGCCTTAGCTGGCCTTGCCTCTTCCCTAGCGGTTCCGAACTATGCTCATCAATCGGTGGATGTGATAGGCCATTAACTGGTCTGTCCCAAGAATAACGTTCAATTCGCGACGAATTATTCTGCTCAAACGATCGACAAAGTACCAGACTAGAGATAACCATTCATTGACTTCGTAGTCTACGACATCCTGCCTGAGAACCCAAAGGAAGCCACCTCTATCAGAAGGCGTTCTCTCAGATTCTTCTACGATACAGAGACGAAAATGCTGTATCGCCGATCTTACGATGGATTACTGCTTCAATGTCTATCAAACGCAGAAGCCAAAGAAGCCGTACGCGATGCTCATGACGGTGTCTACGGGGCCCATCAGCCTGGTCCAAAATTATAAGACCGTCTTTGCCGAATGGGCTACTACTAGCCCTCGATGGTAACAGATGCGATAGACTATACAAGAAAGTGGAAAGCCTGCCAAGTCTATACGGACTTCATCCACCAGCCATCCGAATTTCTACATCCGACAGTGGCGTCCTGGCCATTCGAAGCATGGAGAATAGATATCATCGGTCCGATCACTCTACCTTCTTTCCGAGGACATCGCTTCATACTCGCCATCACAGATTACTTCTCCAAATGGGCGAAAGCTATTCCGCTGGCAAAGTGAAGACTTCAAACGTGATCAGCTTCCTCAAGCATCACGTCATCGATCATTTTGGACTGCCCCGAAGGATTATCCATGATAATGGTCCGCAGTTCGTAAGCCATGCCTTCTATCAGTTCTGCGACAAGTATCGAATTAAGAATATTGCTTTAACGCCATACAATCCGACAGCGAATGGGTTGGCAGAAGCATTCAACAAAACCATCATCAAGTTTCTCAAGAAGTTCGTGTCGTCCAACAAATACGACTGGAACGAGAAGTTTGGTGAATGCTTATGGGTATACCGTACTACAGTCCGAACGGCCACTGGAAACACATCATTCTTCCTGGTGTACGAAAGCGAGGTAGTTCTCCCATTAGAGACTCAAATACCCTCGCTCCGCGTCGCTCTCACTTACCAATTTACGACAGACGATAACTACCGTCGCCGGCTACAAGAGTTGTAGGCCTTAGATGAAAAATGCCTCTTGGCTCAGCAACGAATCGAGCTATACCAAGCACGCATCTCCGGATCCTTCAACAAGAAGGTTAAAATCAGAACATTCCAAGTGGGCGATCTCGTTCTGGCAGTTCGGAGGCCGATGGTCATGACTTACAAAACTGCCGGCAAATTCTAGCAAAAATGGGAAGGTCCATTTATCATTGAGGCCGTATTCTCCAACGATGCTTACCGCCTCGCAAAACAAAATGGAGACGTGCTCATGTTGCCCGTCAACGACAAGTTCATGAAGAAATATTATGTCTAAACGATATTCTTCCAATTCCAGATTATTGAGTTATGTACCCGCCGGTACTGCTGAACTCATATTCTAAATTCCAGATTATTGAGTTATGTACCCGCCCGTACTGTTGAACTCACATCCTCCAGAAATTCTAGATTATTGAGTTATGTACCTGCCGGTACCGCTGAACTTATATTCCAAAATCCAGATTATTGAGTTATGTACCCTTCCGTACCGCTGAACTCACATCCTCCAAAAATTCCAGATTGCTGAGTTATGTACCCGCCGGTACCGCTGAACTCATATTCCAAATTCCAGATTATTGAGTTATGTACCCGCGGGTACCGCTGAACTCACATTCACAAAATCCCAGAGTGCTGAGTTATGTACCCTCCGGTACCGCTGAACTCACATTCTCCAAATTCCAGACCGTCGAGTCATGCATTCTTTCGTACCACTGAACTCACATACCGACTCCAACTCTCCCAGATCATCGAGTTATGTACCCGCAGGTGCCTCTGAACTTACATTCCGGTCACTCTTTCAGATAGTAAGCCATGTATGACCATATCTTTGAACTTATATCTCTGAAAGAGCTCCACCCTCATGATCTACTACCCGCACTCTCAGTGCACAAAAAGGGTAACAGATCCATAAAATTTCCAAAATGACTACGTCGATGTTACCTCTGAGTCGTTTCAGTTCTGCCAAAAACAAATCACCCCTCTACATAGAACTTCCATGTCCTCATTACCTCTGAGTCTTCCTATGTACCCCTTCATGGAGTCCACTCCTGCCTTGTCCTCATTACCTCTGAATGGGAAGGCTCCATCGAAGAAACTCTCATATTTGCCATGTCCTCATTACCTCTGAGTAAATATATTGGTTCTTCCTAGACTTATTATCTGTACCAAAAAAAACCCAGGGTACATTAAAGATAATAGGTCCACAAATGTCCTATGTTGACCACAAATATCCTCCGTTAAGTCCACTCCTGCCATGTCCTCATCACCTCTGAGTAGGAAGGCTCCGCGGTAAACCCCCATACTTGACATGTCCTCATTACCTCTGAGTAAGTATGTTGGTTTTCTCTCTCGTCTTATTATCTGTATCCTGAACCAGGGTACGCCAAGGATAATAGGCCAACAAATGTCCTCTGCTGACTACAAATGATGTACTAAGTTTCCTAGTACATGCACATCATTCCTTATTATGCCCCGGGAGCCCAGCTGCTCCATGGCATTCTTTCTTCCGATACCAGGAACGTCCATGACCACCTTACCGTAGAATTGTTCCAGGTGTCCCCATCAAACTTGTTATCCGTACCTAAAACCCAGGTATGCCAAGGGTAACAGGCCCACAAATAGTCCCCTAAGCAGGACAAACGCCACCATAACACCACAAGTACAACAAGCAGTACAAATAAAGGGTAGAACAAAGCATACTCTTTTATTTGGAAGGCGAAAGTACTATATGATCTAGGGACAACGTCCCAGGAAAAGAACGAAAACAAATAAGAAGAAAAAAAGCCGTCTATGGTTCGACGGTACATAATTCCAGGAGACGGTTCTTCACCAAGGTGGTCCCCCTTTCAAGCCGCTGTCTAGCTCGGTGCTCAGCCTTCTAGGACAACTACTCCGTATTATCCAAGTATATATGTACCCGCCAACCATCCTCCAGTTTTTTCAGGGCGAGCTCTAGGCCAACAGAAGCTCGATTGACTCTGTCAGCCTCCTAGATAATTAGCCCCCTTTCGGTGCGAGCAGCCTCAAGCTCAGACTACAGGAAAGCTAACTTCCTCTGAAGCTCAAGGATCTGTTTCTGCGTGTCAATGACCCCACGGGAGGCAGTCACTTCTCGAGCTATAACATCTTTACTCTCGCGGCTCAACTGATCATATCGATCAGACAGATCGCGGAGGTCCTTCAGTATGGCCGGCCTGGTCTTATCCCGAGCAGTCCTTATCTTCTCTACAGCAGCTGTGAGGAAACTGTGCTCCTGATCTATAGCAGCAGACAGATCAGCTTGCCGCAGCATATGAAACTGGGCCACCAGCTGATCAGCCTCCAATAATTTTGCCTCCAGAAGCGCAGCTATCCCTGCCCTACCGGGAAGAGTCTTAAGGATATCAATATGACCCTGGGCGCATTACCGAGCCAAGGCAAAAGAGGTCCCTCGTTCCACAGCAGCCGCTACCCCCTCTTCAAGTGGCAATAGAAGCTGTCAACTACGTCCTGTGACACTTCGTCCAGAACCTCTGTAGAGGACGGCGTCAAAAGAAGCGTTGTCGGCAGGGTCGAAGGAGGCGTACTAGAACTTGCCACTAGAGAAACAAATTTCAAGCGGAAAGATGCACGGATAGCGGCTAATTCCTCCTCCGCCACTCGAAGAATCTGGACACTCGGCAGGACAGAAAGGTCGACTCTTGGAACCGCCTGAGCAGAAAAGAATGGAAGGACCATTGTCCCCTGCCCCGGCTGTGCCGCCACCTGACTTTCCGAACTCGAGACAGTGGGAGGCCCCTCAAGACGAGCCGAAAGGAGAGGGGGTACGCTCCTCTCTGCCATTGTCCCTTCGGCAGAGCCTGTCTCAACAATGTCCATCATCGACACTGGAGAGGCAGGACCTGCATGTCCAGAGCAACCATCAATCAGTCTAACCCGAATGATGTGATGATAGAGCCAATGGGCCTCTTCATTAGTCAAAACTCGGCTTATCTTACCAAGGGATGATCGTGGATGCTGAGGTTCATTCACAACCACCATATTTCCCTCACCAATGCCCCCGAAACCGAATTCGGCTGGCTCTTCTGTCCCAGCCACTCCGGAGGGAGGTACGATTCAATCAGCGTCATCTTGATAAAATTCAGCAATTTTGGGGACAGGTTCATTTGAGCCCCCGTCATCTCTAGTCACGACCTCACCAACTCGAGATTCCTCTTCCTCCGACATCTATGAGAGGAAAGAAAAGTGATCAAGATCGAAGCTAGAAGAAAGGAATAACTAAACAAAGATAGTAGTAACTCATTTTACCTCCGAAGCGGGGTCGACCTCCACACTTCTCTCCCTTATAGCTAGCCTGCGATGTCTGGTCGCAGCCTATTTTCGAAAGTAAGGAATACCGTCAACAGGGGAGATTTGCATGCTATGCTTCTGAACAGGACCAAATGTAACAGGTGGCTGATCCGCCACCATCTCATCTGACATAATAGTAGGCTGATCCGCCCCAACATCTTCCACCGGAAGGGAAGAGTTATCTGCATCATGCTCGTCGTCCTCATCATCCGCAGTGGTGGAGTCCGAGTCTGGCACTTCGACTCTATTCTTCTTCTTCCTTCTCGTCCTGGCCCCCTGGGGTTTCTCGTCCAAGCCAGTACCAACAATAAAACTGGCACTCGGGCTAAAACCATCGGGGAGCTTGTTTGCCATGACATGGTATAGGGTCGCCATATACAGGATCTCTACCGATGCCTCAATAGAAGGAACCAAAAAAGTGGCACGGGTATGGTATGTATCATAGTAGTGCCAGGCCTTGATACCGTCAAGGAGGCTACCTTCAAAACCCAGACAAGAGCTGGGACTGTCCAGAAAAAGTTGGTTGTATCCAAACTGACGGGCAAACCTGTTGGGCAGGTAAGGTTCCAGGAAGACATCATTGCGGTTGCGGTATACCAGGTGGGCGGGGCGGATGTTATGCAACCACAGAAGCATCTGGCCGTCTAGAAACTGAGAAGGCCCAATACCGTCGAGATATACGTCCGCTATTTCCTCAGCAGTAAAATGAGGGACGAATACGAAAAAGTCATACCTATCTGCTCTCGCCAGCGCCATCCGGCAGGAACACATGGTCTCATATTCCCAAGACTCGTTGCGATAACAGAAGATAAAAGTGTCATCAGTAATCACGCCCTCTTCAGAACATGGCCTCATCAAAGAAGGACAGTGGATCAGCAGCCACCCCATCAGATAATGATAGGGCAGCTCAGTCCATTCAAAGTCTTTTGTCACATCGCGGGCAATGACTTTGGACGTAAAAGTACGGAGGCTACGGTGTATGCTGCATACCATGGCCGAGAGAAGAGCTAGTTTGACTCCAAAAACAAGCTTCACAGCGGAGCGAATAAAATTACGGATGATCCTCTCAATGGAACCAGCTCCTCCCGAGACTACGCAATTTCGCAGCCATACCATCAAAAATCCTACCAGGAGTGCCTTCTCTGGCAGCTCTTGGGTATCCTGATAAAAATAACTAAAAGAGTCGGTTTGACTCCCAAACCTGTCATTGGTGGTGGCCACCCTCTTGGTCGACGACACCAAGGCTTTAACCGCCTCCCGAAATTGAGGACTTCGGGAAGTAACCCGGCCCGAGGCACCCGTCGAGAAGAGATAGCATACCTAGGCCCTAGTGTGGGGAGCATTCGCTTCCGAGCTGCTATCCTTCTTGGCTATCTATTGACACGCACTATGGTGGCACAATATCTCCTGATAAATAACCACGAAGCCCGGATACCGTTTCTCCAGCTCCTCAAACTCGTTATTCGAAGGAGTATACACCTCAAAAGCTTTATCCCCCCAAGGAAGCTTGGAAATCACGTGCATCTCATGGAGTTTCCGCCCCATTTCCCCTACAGGCGTATAGAAGGTTCCCGTATGGCGGTTGTACATCTCTACCAGAGCCATAAATAATTTCTTGTTTACGGGTAAGCCATGGCTGGTGCCCCGAATAGCGTGATAAAGACCAACCTTATGCAGAAAATTCTTATACTTTCGCGAGATCCACATAGACAGATTGATCCATGAGGAGATGGGGTGTATCCCACTTTGGAGCGCCAACCGGCCAATCGGATAGGAACCTTTCCGAGCAAGTTAGTTCAGGAAAGTATCGACTGAAGAAAACGTGAAATTGGGACCCGGAACATTCAAGAAAGTACCCGGGGCTGATCCCATTACATAACAGCTGGCATGCAACTTGCCCGTACACACTGACTTCATGCTGTTGTTGTAATGGATGTCGCCCACAAACATCCCATTCCGGGTAGGGGTCAAAGACTCTTCCATCTTCCTGTCCGGCGGGAGCATATTAAACTAAGATAGCGGGAAGTGACGCTCCATTTGAGGGATACGGATCGCCATCCTGTTAGAAATAAAGCTCCAGTTCTCCGATACATCCAGAACTTGACTGTTCTTCACAGTCAGAGCATCTCCGAAGAAAAATACAGGCTTCAGGTGTTCCTCTTCCAATTTTCCCGAATTCATCACGGCACATAGAAAGTAGAAGGGTTGGTTCTTGAGGGCATTCAGCCTCGCTAGAGGCTCGTCACTAGGAAGCTGGTCCGCCACATACCAGACTATCTGGTCATACCTATAGCCCATAGCGGCTTGGGCCTGACCCACCAGGGGTTCTCCCGCAGCGTTAACTAGAAAATTCACTGAAAAGAAAATGAAAGAAATAAGATAAAAAAGATAGACAAAGAGAACTTATGGGTGTTTTCAAGCTTATGCGACTCCAACTTAATAGAGCCTCATGCGGCCCAACTAAGAAAAACACTTATGCGGCTCTGTCCAGCGAAGGTTCATGCGGCAGTACTCTCATATGGCTCTCAGAGTTCGGATAAGTTCATGCGGCTCACGCGATAAACAAATTTATGCGAGCCTATGTGGCTCAGCGCAGCTTATGTGCCCCCGTTGGTGAAGTGCTTATGCGGCCACAGTAACGATCCTCATGCTGCTCGTGGCTCGAACATGAGACGTACATACGGCACACATGAAGATGAAGGCTCGCGCATAAAGCATGCGACGTAGCCACAGCAGTTAGTGTTTTAAGCTCACACAGCGTCCTTACCAGCAATAGGGGGTGGACGTAAGGGTGAACTGCGAGCACGTCGGCTGGCGGAGGAGCGTCCACAATATCACTCGTCGTCGCAGTCGAAGTAGAAGCAGCTTTCTTGCCCTTCGCCACCGCAGCCGACGAAGATGCCGCCTTCTTACCCTTCGCCGCAACAGTCTTCTTGGGAGCCATCGGTGATCGAAGAAGAGAATGATAGTTAGGGCAGGAAAAGCTCGAGTTGAAGGAGAGAGTAAAGAAGTTTCTTCTCTAAATTTCTCTTATTTATAGGAGGACAAAAGAGGGGGGGCACGTAGACCAATAACCGCTTCGGGTCATGTGCTAGAGGCAAAACAAAATCGACTCTTCGTATTTCGCCCCCTCTCCCATAAAGGAGATCCACCCAGGGCATAAAATCCAAAGGTTTAATGAACCGACCCTTGGGATTCCCCCAAAAGACTGCTCTAAAACGAATTAAAGGCAATTAACGACACGCATACGTGGCAGGGAGCCCATGCGGCTGGGAAATTTATGCGGCCAGACATGCTATACGGCAAAGAGGTTCATACGGCCAGAGCATCCTATGCGGCCAGCGGAGCTCATATAGCCATGCTTCTTATTCAAAGTATTTCAATTTTATAAATTGAAAACTTTGAAGGGGTTCTTGTAGAATCATGGAAAAGAACATGATTGCCCATGCGGCTCAGAATAGAAAAACCTATACGGCTCAAAAAATAGACGAGCTTCATACAGCTCAAGAGCATCATGCGATTCAAAAGTCACCAGCTTGGACATGCGGCTCAAGCAACACCACGTGGCCTTCTGCGGTTCGCTTCTACAATTGGCCATTAAGCAAAGGCCTTAATTAATGCCCTGACATAAAGGAGAACTGACGGCTTTGACATAAAATTGCAATAATGACTCTGTTATAATGGCAGACCCCTAGAGAAACGAAGGAAATCTCTGACACGATCCATCAAACCCCAAAATCCTTCATGCGGCCTTGACACGTGGACAGTCGCATGCGGCTCAGGCAGAGGCTATCTTATGCGGCTCAGGCAGAGGCTACGCCATGCGGCTCAGGGAGAGGCTACCCCATACGGCTCAGGGAAAGGCCACCTCATGCGGCTCAGACAGAGTCTACCCTATGTGGCTCACGAGGACTATCTTCATGCAACTCACTGAGAAGCCATCCATCATGCGGTCGCCTACGCTCGTACCGAAGCAGCTTTGACACGTGGCCAGTCTTATGCGGCTCAGTAGGAAACAATTCTCATACAGTTTGGATTTCCTAAGTGGCTCGCGGATTAAGACACGTGGCAGAAGATTAGTTTTTCCCGCGTTCCTACAGCTAGCAGCATAATAATAATGGGACACGTAGCATCAAATCGATCAAGATTCATCATAAAATCCCAAAAACCAGGTTTAGTGCCATCCTCATGATTACTGGGATCAAATCAGATTATTTGCAATCATGCAAATTGAACTCGTGGCGGGAAATCCGAGCTTTGCATAACAAATCATGAAGATTTATGGCAATCATCATTAATTGCCCACAGAGATTTGATATAATCTACATTAATTGCCTAGATTTACTACAATCATAATTAATGGCCCAGAATAATTGATCTCAAAACGGCAGACTTCTCAAGGAGGCAATCATTGTAAACCCTAATGATGGCATCCCATTCCAATAAATAGTAAGGTGCCATTCCCTTGCAAAAGAGGATTTTTTGAGAGCAGGAGAGCACCTGGAGAGACCTAAAGAGAGAGAGCAGAGAGAGAAAGGCACACACAGGGGGCATCCCGAGAGCATTTCTTCCCCGGAGCCAAGGCTGCATCCGATCGTCCAAAGAGTAAGGCAGAGCTGCCGTCGCTTTCCCGAGCCTCTACCTTCACCCCCCAGAATCTAAAATAAATAATTGTACTTAGACTGTTGTACCTAGATTTTCGTCCGTAGGCTTTCTTTGTACAAGCGAGTTTGTATTTAAAGTAAAAGTCCAGTCCTCCGATATAATTGTTCTGTTCTTTTATAATTCATGGCAAACAAGTCGACCAAGGCCTTATGGATAAGAAGATAGTAGGATGATGGCATAATCAAGAACCCCGGACAAGATTTTGATTCTCACAAAACTCGAACTACCTGTGCCTCCTTTCAAATTTTTTTATGTAATTGTATTTCGACTATCTTGACCAACGCTGCTATTACAGCCTAGTTTTGCAAGCTTACTCTTTTATTGAGCTTGATTCAAGACATATGTTTAATGGGGGCGCCTACTAACATATTATCTAATCAGAATCGGTGTATTACGGTTTGATCAACCTTTGTGCACTCGGTTCGCTCTTTCTTTGATTATCCTACGTGGATTAAGATATCGAGGTATCTATGATCTCATCCACAACTGTATTGACAATTCCTCTTGAATTATACATTCGCCTTTAAATCACGTAATTGTATTTAGTGACATCTTCCTTGAACTCTTTATTATTTTTATCTTTCACTGATTTGGAAAGACGAAAGCTCATAATTGGTAGAGAGATACAGAGTATCCCCATGGCTATGATAGTTGTATACACAAGTGTAACTACCATCGGCCGACCATGTGACTAGAACCTTGCCTTGAGTTACTCGTTTCCTCTTGACCCTCAAACTGCTATTGGGACCTTCTAGCCATCCGAATTTGAGAACGATTAGGGTTTTACCCTTAGTCAAAATGCCAACCTAGAAGACTATCTATTCTCAAGAAACCAAATGTTGCGAGTCTCTAATTATTTGCTTGAAGCTTGCTTTAACTAGCAACCCTTAAGCCTTAACCCAACCTTTCCTCGACCAAAGCCCCCAGTTTAGACATGAGATGAATAGACAAAGGTAAGGACAATCATTTACCATGACTATGGTAGACACTCATTCCAAGATTGATTTCCAACAAATATTACCCTAGTTATATAAATTTTATTATTAAGACCCAACTAGTATTGGAACACCACAGTCACTAGCTTAGCCAATACCATAGCTTAAATACCCTGTCATATTATGATCTACCAGTTATCAACAGTAATACATGATCACTACAGCCCATACTACTAGAACCCTTGTGACAATAGTCTGGCAGGTTTGACACAAATAGAAATTCATGACTCAGTTGTTAGAAATCTTTTCATAAGATGTGCCTTAGAATTGGTTACCCCGTCGATAACTCTTGTATACTGTGGACGAGTAGAACATTCTATTTTATCGACCATGTGTCATTGTACACACTCATTTTTCATTTAATGAGGAACGATCCTTGACTTGACTTATACCTATCGTATCCCGTTACGCCGTGCCTTATTAACAAGAGTCGGGGTACAATATCCGGTCTTTGAAATTCTTCTAATATCATTATTTCTAAAGCCATGTCCAAGCTTCTAAGGTGAGTAGACTGTAAGCCTTCTAAAATTTTAGGACATACGAGGATTATCGATTGATTAGAATAATTTCTATTAGGATGATAACTAGTGTCCCATGGACTCCGACTTTCCATTTAGATCATTTTGTGTCCCCGACCGCATCATTAATAATCGGAGCACGAGACCAGCTATTGCCTTCCAACAAATTTCACATAGAAGATCGAGACGAGTCCACCTTCATCTAGGTATATCCTGTCCCACTCAAACACGTCCCCTTATACTCTATTTTTATGGTACGACTTTCATGTAAAAAGGACTAGCTATAACCCTTACCATAATACCAGTAAACTTCCCGAATATAATTAGAGACTCAACCTCGACTCAAACCTTTCAATCCAATATATGGTTGTGATCTACTCGAAGTCTACTACGCACATGTCCCTAGTGTGCCACTCAATTGTGTGTTGTCGTGCTACTTAACCACAAAAGTCACAGGAGACACATCTTCAAGGCTTACAGAACCTATTTAGCCAATCCGACTTCCCATCTAGCTCAACCACTTGGGTGGAAACCTATTCTCGATTACCTAACCTAGTAGAAATAGTTTTATCATTGGAATCTTGTCTAGTCAATATAGAATGAAATCCAAGATTCATCCAACCAACGATTGATGTCCAATCAGGGAACCCATTAAGACCCAATAAAACCAATCCATATATACCACCATATTTGGACTATAAAACCGAACTATTTAAAATAGGTCCCTATACCTATTATGTAGTCTCCTCCTCTTAGAATGTGAAGTCATTCGTAACCATTATTCCATCTACCTAGAAGTCGTGATACGATCTTGTATTGCATTTATATCCATTGCTCGTGTGTTTAAATAACCACGAAAAATATCACAATCTTGATTTCCCAAATTTCGTTCTATTATGGGATCTTGTTTAGATTAAACTTCAAAAATGGAACTTTTGTATTGTACTGATTGCAAGCCCCTCTAAGAAATGAAAGGTTTTTTGAGTTAGCAAGTGACTGGACTAGAGTAGCCCAATCTAGCAAATAAGTCAATGGTTCATAAACTTTCTTTCTGTCTGCATCATTGGATACTCTCTACCGCTCTTGAAACTTCATATATGCTCTCGGTTATCCTTTCTTATCTTTCTGTCCTTCCTATTTCAGAGCGACGAATAGTCATGCTTATTAGAATTTATCAATATTTCTTAGCTACTTGTACAAATTTGTTGCTTGTTAAATTTTTGGGTTGCTTGATAGATATGAGAGGATTATAGATGCCATATACAGTAGATATCTATTGGTAGAAATTTTAGCAATTAGTTGGAAGATTATAAAATTTTAGCGACATGAGAATTGAGGGAGTAGTGTGACCAAAGGTGGGGAGAAGTCCTCGGGGTTTCGTAGTTACAAAATGGCTCGGAGGAGGATATAAACTATTTTCGAGGAATTAAAATTTATGGAGATTGTTAGTGCCGGGACACAATTTTTCGATAGAAAACTGAGAAGATGAAACAATTGTAAAAATAATATTCTAATAAAATACTTCATAGATTCTCCTATATCATATGTTGTTGAAACGAGATCTTCTTAGATCTTCATTAAACTTACGTAACCTTTCCTGAGGCGTTATCAACGTCTTAAAGCTATATTCCTACGATAAAAAACATTAATATTTCACTCCTCAATACTGACTTCTGTAAGTTAGAAAAGTTTGATGGAGAGTATTATCAAGTCTGTAAGAGGAAGGTTTATCTCACTCTTCAACTCAGAGATGTTGATCACGTGCTTCTTGAAGAGGAACCTACTGTTACAGATGTTGGTTCTGCTGCCGTAATCACTGCGGCTACTAAACTTCAGGCCAAGTGGAGAAGGGAGAATAGTATTTGCAGGCTGCTTATCCTGAATGCTATAAAGGATTTCCTAGCAGAATCCTACAGTAATAAGACTATTGCCAGAGACATATGTGGTTGAAGAAGACAAGAACAGAAGAAAGATATTTGTGGTTGAAAAATATCACAAATGGCTTTTTGAGGACGAAAAGTCCATGCTGCCGCAGGTGAAAGAATTCCTGAAGCTGCGACAAAAGCTGGAAGATGAGGCGATGCCCCTCCTCGACAAGTTTGTTGTTGGAAGGATTGTCTCGAAGCTCCCCGCTGGGTGATGTAAGTTCTATGCAAACATGCATAGGAAGAAGCTTGAGATCAGCCTTGAAGATCTCTTACAGGAAATCTATATTAAGGACCAGATGAGGTCTCAACTGAAGGTTGACGCACTGTTCAAGCAATTAGCTAACGCCAATCTGGTTCATACCAAGGAACCAAGGGGAAAGCATACGGCTTCCCAAAGTAAGAAGAAGGATCCTAACAATCTGTACGTGAAGGGGACTTCCTTCAAGCAAAAGAAGGCAAAGTCTCGATGCCTTGTTTCAAGTGTGGCAAGAAGGGCCACTTCAAGAATGAATGCAAAGCAAAGACCAAGCAATCAGAGCAAGGAGAGCCTAGTAAGGTATCTATGATCACTAACGTTGTTGCTATGATTGTGCAGGTTGATACGGTAGGGACTGACTCTGACTGGTAGGTAGACACTGGAGCCACCTGCCATATCTGCTCCAGCAAGAAGTGGTTCACCACCTACACACCTACATCTGAGGTGGTTATGGTGGCGAACAAGGCACCAGCGGAAGTGTTTGGGATTAGGATGGTGGTATTGAAGCTGACTTCTGGCAAGTCTCTGATGCTTCAAGGCGTGAAGAACGTACCTGCTATCGCCAAGAACCTGATCTCAGGAGGCTTACTCTGTAACTTTTATCCTCAGGATGGACATCAATGCTGGCCAGTTGGTGATGTCTATCAAGGGAACATATTTTGGGAAAGCTTTTTATACCGCAGGAATGTTCAAAATTCAGCTTGTAAATTAGTCAAATATAATTAATGTAATTAATGCAATCTCTTCTTCTACTTATACTCTTGAGTTGTGGCATAATAGACTAGGACATGTTTATTGTAAATGAATAAATAGAATGTCTAGTCTAGGACTTATCTCCAAGTGTGGTGGTAAATAGAGAAATGTGTTTGTGATCAAACAAAGATCACAAGAAAACCCTTTTCTCGGGTTAATCACAGTACAGATCTTTTGGAGTTGGTACACTCCGATATCTGTGACTTCAAACAGTTCTCTACAAAGGTCGGGATGAAGTTTTTTATAACCTTCATCGATGACTTCTCTAAGTATGCGTTCGTCTACTTGCTAAAGGCTAAAGACAAAGCATTCGGGAAGTTCTAGGAGTTTAGAGACGAAGCTGAGCGACAGACTGGACAATAACTCAAAAGAATAATAAGTGATCGAGGTGGGGAGTACAGGTCTTATGAATTTGCATCGTTCTGCAACGAACATAGAATTGTCAATGAGACTACCGCTCTGTACTCTCCTCAATCAAATGGAGTAGCAGAGAGAAAGAATAGAACGTTGACAGAATTGATTAACTCAATGCTGTTGATTGCGGGTCTTCCTAAGTGCTACTGGGGAGAAGCTGTATTGACGACAACTATTATTTTAAATAGAGTGCCTCATGCAACTTTAGATGTTATTCCTCATGAACTCTGGTTCAAAGTCACACCTAACTTGAATGTCATTCGAGTGTGGGGGTGTCTGACATATGTCAAGCTTCCAGATCTGAAGATTCAGAAGCTTGGGACAAGGACTACTAAGACGATCTTCTCAGGATATGCCGATAAGAGTGATGCTCGGAAATTTCTTGATATTGTGTCAAATCATATCATTGAATCTCGCAACATAGAATATTTTGAAGACAAATTTGCAAGACACAAGAATATTATTCTTGCGGATGTACCGGAGAACAATGAGGGTGCACAAGAAACTGAAGTCTTAAATAAAGATGTGGTACAAGAAGATATTGTTGTTGAAACAACGATTGAACCAGAACAAGCTGAGCCGTCAGCTAAGCGTATGAGGAGGCCGAAGGACTTCGGAAGTGACTTTGTCACCTATCATGTGGAAGCAGATCCGCTTACCTATGATGAGGCGATGAAGACTAGAGACGCAATTTTTTGAAATGAGGCGATTGACAATGAAATTGATTCCATCACCTCAAATAACACTTGGGTGTTGGTTGATCTTCCTGAAGGAGTGAAACCCATCGAATGCAAATGGATCTTCAAGAAAAAAATGAAAGCAGACGGAACTATTGACAAGTTCAAGGCTAGGTTGGTAGCCAAGGTGTTTTCTCAGAAGCAGGAGATTGACTACTTTGACACGTATGCTCTAGTAGCCCGAATGACCACTATCAGAATGTTGATTGCTCTCGTAGCAAAAAATAAGATGGTGATACATCAGATGAATGTAAAAATAGCTTTCCTAAATGACGAGCCGACCGAAGAGGTTTACATGCAACAACCAGAAGGATTTATCGTCAAGGGACTTGAAGACAAAGTCTGCAAGTTGGTAAAATCTTTGTACGGTCTTAAACAGGCTTCCAAGATGTGGCATGAGAAATTTGACAAAGTTATAAGGTCAAATGGCTACATGGTCAGCGAGACGGACAAGTGTGTTTACACGAATTTCGCTGATGGAAGAGGTGTGATCATTTGACTGTACGTGGACGATATGCTTATCCTAGGTGCGGATATGGGTTGTGTCACGGAGACAAAAAATTTATCTCGAGCAAGTTCAGTATGAAGGACTTAGGGGAAGCTGATGTGATCTTAGGGATCAAGATCATCCGGACAGATACTGGACTAGCGCTGTCACTGTCTCATTATATTGAGAAAATGATCACTCGTTATGGGTATCAGGATCTTCCAGGGATCGATACGCCGTACATGTGTGATCTGAAGCTGAAGCCTATTTCAGTGGAAAGCGTCAGACAGTTAGAGTATGCAAGCGTAATCGGGAGTTTAATGTATGCTAATACTGCCACAAGGCCTGACATAGCTTTTACCGTGGGAATGTTGAGTCGTTTTACGAGTAACCCAGGTGTTGAACAGTGGAAAGTTGTGAAACGGGTTATAAGATATCTCAAGAAGACTTAGACATATGTACTGTACTACAGCGGAGATCCGCCGATAGTGGAAGGCTTCAGTAATGCCAGCTGGTGCTCAGAGGTGGAGAGCGATAGGTCTACCGATGGATTCATTTTTACTATAGGTGGAGCTGCTATATCGTGGAAGTCGAAGAAGCAGACTATGCTCTCGCGGTCATCCATGGAATCTGAGTTCTTTGCACTTGATACCGTAGCCGAGGAAGCAGAATAGCTTCGAGAGCTCATGTATGATCTTCCAGTGGTTGGGGCACAAATATCGGTGATACCGATATACTGCGACAACAAGGCGACTACGACGGTGGCATCAAATGACCTCTTCAACGAAAAGAACAGGACTGTGCGTTGAAGCACAGGGCAGTACACGATCTTATTAAGAGAGGTGTTATTGCAGTGATTGATGTCCGGATTCAGGAGAACCTGGCAGATCCGTTCACCAAGGGCCTCAAGTGCCAGCTGGTCGATGACACAACTTGTAAAATGGGCTTGAAGGCATTCTGATATTGTATTATTGTATTCCTACCATAAAGTTTTATGCTAATAGTTCAAAGAGAAATCTACTAGGCATCTATCTTTTGGTTCAAGGGAGGACCACTAATCGAAAGAATATCAGAAACAATGGGTACATATTCTATTGAGCATGGAGAGGTTACGGACCTACAACCACTGTTGTCTACTGTTGTTTTCTGCGAAAAACAGATCCTGTAGAAAAGTTGGCTTAATGCTTTAATGAGTTCTCAGACAGAGTGAATGCCTGGTGTGCTTTACAGGAAGCACGGTAGAACAACACTACAAGGAGTGAAACTCCATTCTACTGTGGGGTGACTCCACTATGAGGTTCCCATGTATAGGGTAATGCCTCGGTTTTGCTTGCTAAGTCACAGCGGCGTAGCACCGCAAACAGGCAGTTAGCCTAATACTGTATGTTAAAATAAAGAAGGGTGTAGTCAGCACTACAAAGAGGAGAAGTTCCTCATGTTACAGTTGCACGACACCACGATGAGGTACCCGGTTAGGGATAAAGCCTCGGCGTTGCAAGCCATATCGTTGCAGCGTAACACCGTAAGGGAGCATAAAGCTTCATGCTGGGTAGTTTGGCACTACAAAGAGGCGGTTGCCTCATGCTACAAGAGAATGATACTACGATGAGGTTCCTGGTACGGGGTAAGGCCTCGGCTTTAAGCCTTGTCATAGCGACATAGCACCATAAGGGAAGTGCAAAGCGCTTCATGCCATGTCTCTTTATAATAAACTCACCTATAGTCTATGGACAAAAAGATATCAGGCCGTCTCTTGAGGGTAAACTTTTAGACGCCCAAAATTATATACTAAAACTAGGCTGGCACAGGGCCTTTAATGTGTAGCCAGAAGTACATGTAACTACATTATGTAAATGGAAAAAGTTTCAGCTATGGTGCAGAATTCAAGGCTTAGTCCATTCTTGTATTATAGTCTATTGTTTGATCCATGCGGGAAGATTCAAGTCGTCAGCGACATCTCTTTTAGTGCATGATGGACAGTTACTGTAGGGAACACTTATACCCATATATAGAGATATGTGGGAGAATGTTGGGTTTTGGCCTTTCATTGTAAATTTTAGTCCCACATCGCCTATGCCAAAGGAGTTGTGTCTCTATATATTAGCTATGCTATGTTAGAGATGCACATGTGGTGTGGAGGTACACGTGGGTGTGCCATGTGGGGTTATTTTTCTAATGGAAAAAAGGCTAAATAAATAATTGAAAGCATTCATGGTTTTTGCTCTTGGAAAATTTATTTCCATGGGAGCTAAGCCCCGTAGGGGCTGAGCGACTCGGACTCGGACTCGGACTCGGACTCGGACTCGGGCTCAAGGGCTCATGAGGCATAAAGTGGCATTTTGTTGGCGCACTTTGCTCTTAGCACGTCAGCATCGTTGCTAGGCGCATAGTGTGGTTAAGTTGCGCTCGTTGCGTGAGCCACTTACGTGGACAGGCGCGCTGCCAGGTTGCACAGCCAGGTTGCGCAGGCCAGGTTACGCGACCAGGTGCGTTGCTAGGTTACGCGGCCCGGGTTGCGCGACCAGGTTGCGCACACTGGCATGCCCTGTTGCATGCACAGGTGCGCACTCAGTTGCGCGGGTGGCACAGGTTTCGCAGGGCGCGCAGGTGGCGCAAGTGGCTCAGTGCGCATTCAACACATGGTGTACAAGGCGCACGGGGTGCGCGAGGTACACAATTTTCTTCAGATCGTGCCTTTGCATGATCTGAGCGGTTACTGCACATTCGGAGTGGTTATTACCACGTCCCAAATGTTGTGCTAACCGGGCAGTTACTACTCGGACCTATAAAAGGTATCTTCTCTCTCACAGGTAGTATGCACAGAACATATACAGAGAGTTAAAAAAGTTAAAAAGTGTTTCTTAACACAAGTAAACAGAGGCTATGAGAGAGGAGAAGCTTAGCATCGACGTTCCTTTTGTACGGGAGTCCGTGTACGATCCGAGGAGTCAGAAGAGCAGAAGTATTCCAAAGTTCTCCGACGAACTTGCTGGTTCCTGAAAGCTATTCATGTGGGACGAATATAGCTTTCAGCAACGTTCCCAAAATTTTGATAATATATTTTTATTTATTTATTTGATTTAAATGGTGATTTTTAGAATTTTTATAAATAATTACTTAGTTAATTATTACGGTAGATGACTTAGCCATGGTAGAGTTTTGGAGTACAAGATGACTAGAAATCGTGGCACGGATAGTGCAATAGCATGCTTTGACTAGTGTATTAGCCCTGGTAGGGAAGGCCGAGCCATAGTGATATCCTAACTAGGAAAACCAGGCCAAGTTGTGACTTGACTCCTATAAATAATTTAATTATTTATTATTAAGGTTTATTAACTTGTAGAAGACCCGGTTGTACCAAACCAGTCTGGACTTGACCCGGACCAAACCCAAGTCCATGTGGTCATATAGTACGACCAAAGACGTTCGTGTTGATATACATTTTGTATAAATGAACGTATTTTGTAATTTGCTTAATGGTCTAATAATTAATATTTAGAGTTGTTATATGTATAATATAAGTTATTTTGATATTAACCGAATTGAGGTGTTGAATGTATATAGGTGTGCTAGTGTATAGTATAGTCTTTCGACTTTTATCCATTTACGTCATTTTATCTATTTATTTAAATATATTGTTGGGATTTTTAGCTTTATTGAATATATATATTTTTTTATTGAATATTTTTTTTATTGAATATATATATATATATATATATTTTAACGGACCTCCCTTTTTATTTCATACTTCAAAGACATAGTACAAGGATGACAAAAGATCTATAGTATCAGATTACAATTAGAGGTATCGACATGAGAACATCGGATCATAGCCTTCTTTACTTGCCGCTTTACTTCTTCACTAAGTTGAGAGGATGAAAATGAGTAAGCTTCATACCGCAATTTGTTACGGTTCTTCCATAAAACCCAGCAAATAGCTTCGACTACAACTTGTTTGACGTGCTTCTGTCGCTTGCGCCACCAACACTGGAATCTCTGTAGCATATCAACCCTACGAGCCCAGACACCAGCCAGAACTTGAAAGTAACTCCATACTGCAGTAGCTAAATCGCCTTCTCTAAAAATATGAATTACTGACTCGCCATTCGGAATAGAGCAACAATGGCAAGCGGAGGCTAATGCGAAACCAAGTTTTTGTACATTGTCATTCATTGGCAACTTGTTAAAAAGGATTCTCCATAATATTATAGACCACTTTGATGGCATAGATTTGTTTCAAATGTGTTTAAAGTGAGCCTGATGAGGATGTTGGACTCGGATCTGATTCCAAGCCGAAGATATTGAAAACACTCCTGTCGGATGAGGAAGCCATTCAACATTTCCTTGATCATCTTCAAGAATGAATTCATCCCCTAACTGTCGACCACGTAAGAGACGCTTCCAAACATGTGAAGTTGCCGACGTAATCTCGACCTGTTGAGGATCAGAGTAAGCACAATATTTGGCCTTCATAAAGCCAACCCATAACGAATTTGTCGACCTGAGCTTCCACCATAGTTTAATAGTCATCGCATCCAAAACATCCCCAAGTCGTCGAACACCAAGTCCTCCTTCACCTGTTGTCACTACCACATTTCTAGTTTGAGGGTATTTTTGTCATTTTTGAATTATTTGAATTTAATATATTTTATTAGGAATTTTAAATAATTTAATTGAATAGGTTGATTTAAATATTATTTTAATTATTGCCTTATGATTTTGGTTAGCCTAACCTAGATTGGACCTAACCTAGATGGGTCATAACTAACTTAGTGAGCCACTTTGAGAATTAGATGGTTTTGGTTAATGGGTTAAGTCAAGTCTAGTTATGGTTAAGTGATTTGTAAGAGACTAGGAAAGAACCCTTTGTTCTAGGCCATCCATTTCCCTTGATTCATTCATAGCCATAAGATGAAACCCAAAAACCCTAACCCTAACAATTATGACTAGCCAAGACCCCCTTGCCTATATAATGTCTCTATAGGGATTTGGGCCTCTTTCTTTATTAGTTCTTCATTTTTCCTAAGGAATTGGTAAGCCTTTATTTAATTTCTTCCTAGTTTAATCAATAGGACTCCTTTTTGATTGGGATTTCTTCCATTATGATCTAATAAATGTTTTCTTACTGATGGTGGAGTCAAATCACAGATTTGAATCAATTTGAGAGATTGGGTGGCTTTTGGAGATTCCCTCATTAAAAGAGTTTTGTGTTGAAGAACACCCATAGGTAAATTCTATTCCACCCATTAAAATTAGGTTTAAATTGCATAGACATCTAGCCCTAGGTGTCTTGGTTCTGTAGTTATAGGATTTTCCAATTTTTGTGTCCTGTACGTGTCGTATCGGACACGTATCAGTGACATACGCAGGTGTTCAACGAAATGCCACAAAGGGTATTTCGTTCGAGATTTCAAATTCTATTTGAATAGGAATTCGTATTTTTGGGTCGCTTATGGGTTTCTATTGGACTGAGGTGGTTTTGAGTCGTGTCCGAGTCACATTGGACTCGTAGACACGGTCGCGCGCGCCTGGGCACACTGTCCTGCTTCCCGCAGGATTGTGCGACTTGTGTAGGACACGTGGGCGTGTGTCTTTGGACGTGGAGCTCGGGGCAATGTCTGACATGACACTCCCCAAGCCTCGTGTCACTTGGTGGTGTGTCGGGTGCGTGCGGACACGTGTACAGTCCAACCGAGCTCGTGCAGTCTCGTGTATGTATGTGCATTGGTCTGGATACTGGTGTCTAGTGTTTGTGGACACGAAACTGAGGGCATGACACGTGCACACATTGGATATTAATTACCAACCCTTTTTCATGGATTATTAAGTGTTATTTCATGTCGAATGGGAATTTCCCAATTTTTGATGCTGTCATATATCAGTGAAACGTTCACTGTTCTATTTCCTGATTTGATTTGTGTGTAATGGTTAATAACGTGTTTCATGTGATATTTTAATCTACTACACATTTCATATCATGTTTAGGACTGTAAAGAAATCATTGAGGGTTTACTGATTTCATTCACTGTTGAAGAGAAATCCTGAGAACTGTACTTAGTGTTTTACTATTTTGGATGCTAATCCTGAGATTACTTCTATCCTCTGTTTTCCTATGTAACTGAGCATGATCCCCCCATTAATTGTTAAGCATGTCATTGAATTACCATGAAATGGGAACCACTTTGCCATTCATAAAACATAAAACTGAATTTATTTTCTTTCCTATTTTACTGAGAATTTGTTTCCTTCCCATTTTGTACTGTCATATTGAACTACTGACACACATTTATGTATCTAGTTATGCCTGTATTTCCTGTCAATGTTCAGATTCATGAGATCCTGTACACAGTTCATTTCCATGCCAAACATATTTTCTGTCATTTCCTACAACTAATGACACACAAAACCTGAACTCATGAACCACACACAGGTTTCCCGATGTTTATACACACACACACTGCATACATGTCCTGCCACACTGTTTATACATACACACTGCATACATGTCCTGCCACACTGTTTATATACACACAGTTCACATTGGACACTGCTTGCACTTTCCAGTCCCATATATTTTCTGGGAACCTGAGAAATTGATGTGTTTTCCCTTTCCTACATTATCTGAGAATACATTGTATTTACTGTTAGGAATGAAACATGAAACTATCTTGGGATGAACTGTTTTTACATGAAAACCTGAGATTGAACTCTAAAATTTCCTGATGTTATGAACTCAAAATCTGAGTTCATGCAAACCTGAGATTAGTGTAGGTTTAAATGATTAATTTTCTTTTCCTTCTCATGAAATATGAACTGAATGGTTAGGTACATGAAAAATCTGGAACTTAATTACATGTTAGCTCTTCACTGTCGATTTCCTGAGAATCCCATGCTTGTACTGTTAGCTTAGAACTAATGACACACACAGGGCTCCTGAGCACAAGCACACTGAGCATGACCCCCCTAATTTGAGAACACATGTTAAGTCATTGTATATATTTCCTGCCTATTTCTCATTTTCTGTCACACATGGACTGCCCTCTCACTCACTCACTCTCTATTTTTCTAACCCTCTCTATTATATATAGATGTATGTGACTAAGTGATTTGGATGTATAATGTATGTATACAATATATTATATAGTTGCATCTATATGTATATATGTTTTAAGTCTATATATATATGTATGTGTGATGATTCCTATTGAGTGTAACTATAACCTTTGTAATATTAAAAAGTGTATATATATATATATATATATATATATATATATATATCTATGTAATGTGAATGTGCCTATTTCTATGTATATGGATATATTAGCCTATGTGTTGTGTGATAGATCATGTGCTAGGCACATGCCTATATGTATATAAGGATATACATATACATTCATATGTGATAGTGGTATTGGCCTTTGGGGTGTCTACTAGACTAGTGGGGGCTTAGTTAGGCTGTTCAGTCTTGGTTAAGCCTAGTTAGATTTGTTAAACCTAGTTTGACAATAGTTGACCTAGGTTTGACTTCTTGGTTTACCAGGGTTGACCAAGAGTTGACTTTGACCTAGTTTGACCTAGACGCATGTAGAATGCATAGTAGAGCTTCATTTTATTATTTTAGACTTGTTGTGACTTGTGCTGTTCTGATTAGGAGCCAGACACCACTCCTCGGACAGTATATTCACCTTGGACATTCAGATAGCACGCGAGTACATTCTCTGATCATTTCATATCATGTTTAGGATTATATTTCCTGCTTTAGACTATCTTATTTTATGCTGACACGTTAGAACACGGATTAGTACTATATGGATCCCTTCATGAGATGTTATCCTTCTCGGGAGCATCAGATACTTTTGACCAGTGTGTTTCACTTACATCACGTATCTTATGCTTCTATTATCATGAATCTTCGGGAATCAGCTCGTGACTCATGTACCCTCATGATCATCGAGCCTTTACGAATCAATTCATGAATCACCCTATACGGGTTAGTAGTTTAGTCACGAATCTTAACGTAGCTTGACTGGATCCTTGTGTATTGATTGGGGTACGGAGGAGTATGAATGGTCATGTGAATAAATATCCAAAGTAGTGTAGTCATGAATCACTCTTAGTGTACCCATGAATCAGTCATAAGCGATTCACATGTTCGTCTGTACTCTAAATCACTAGCACTGTCTCTCTTTTATATATCATAGATATTTACTTACTATCTCTCTGACATTATGCTATTCTTCAGTTCCTGTATTTTATTCTCTAGCATGATTATATTTCCTTTCCTGCTATGACTTGTTGAGATGTATTGTGCTCGCTCCTGTCCTGACTGGACCTGTCGAAATATTACAGAGGATGAGGACGAGGCTGGCTGTCCCACTTATTATGGGGCTACTCTAGATGATAGTACAGACTTGGACCAGCAGCAAGAGCCCTTAGCTGTGGACGACACTCCTCTAGACTAGGATGTCTTTATTTATATTCATTATGGATGATTGTATATATTGATACTTGGGATTTGGATTATGTTTTATCTTAGACTCTCAGTTTGTACTCGAGATTTCCTTTCATTTCAGCAGTATTTATCTATCTTCCTTTCCATCTTATCTTCTGCCTTAGTTGTGATTGAGTTTACTTTCTGCTATGTCACCCCCATTCGGGGAGTATAAACTGTTTAGAATTTTATATTGTTAGATGTTGTGACCTAGGACAACGTTCTACCGCCGACATTGCAGCGTAGGCTGGACGTACCCACGTCTCGTGTCCTTACTCTAGGGTGCGGGTCGTGACACGTGTTGTTCGAGCTACACGCTCCCAGCGAATCCATGACCTCTTAGGCAGGCCATCTTTCGATCCCCACAGGAAACCATCAAGCATACTCTCAACACGATTAATAACTGATACATGGGGATTGCATGCCGATAAGCAATGTACAGGGATAGATGAAAGCACAGACTTGATAAGAACCAACCTGCCACCATAGGAGAGAAGTTTATTGTTCCAGCCAGATATTCGAGCCTGGATTTTGCCTATCAGCTCATCATACATCGAGGCATTTCTTCGACCAGTCACAATAGGACATCCCAAGTATACCATAGAGCCCTGATTGAGTTGAAAGCCAGTCATTTGATGCAGCTCTAGCGCTTTGTCCTGCAAAATTTTCTCAGATAGAATCATAGCAGACTTCGAAGCATTAACCAACTGCCCCGAGTTGGCTTCATACTTTCTAATCACCTGCATAAGTAGCTGGACCGAACGTTTATCTTCTCTAGATAAAATTAGAACGTCATCAGCATATGCGAGATGAGAAACTCGAGGACAGCCTCTCGGCGAATAATAGCCGGAAAAGCCAGTAGCAGTATTCATTCAAATCAAACTTCTGCTCAATGCTTCAGTTGTAATAATAAACAATGCAGCGAGATAGGATCTCCTTGTCAAATCCCACATTGGCCATGGAAGAAGCCGGACGACCGCCCATTTATGAGTGTGGAGAACCAAATATTATCAACCAAATGAAGGATCATAGATCTCCATTCATTGCAGAAACCAAACTGCTACATAACCCTCAGTAAGAACGCCCAATAATTCAATCATAAGCCTTGCTCATATTGAGTTTGATTGCCATGTTGCCTCCCCAATGCTTGTGATCAATGACTGCAATCATTTCTTTAGCCATGATAATATTATCAACAATTTCCCTCCCTCTAAAAAAACTACTTTGTTCTGGGGATATAATCCTGGGCAGAACATCCACTAATCTTCTAGCCAATAGTTTTGATATAATTTTATTGACAAAATTACACAAACTAATCGGCCTATAGTCATTAAGTGCTTTAGGGTGTTTTGATTTAGGAATAGGGAGAAAAAAAGTGCTAGTAATAGATCAAGGTAAAGCAAAGCCATCGATAAATAAGCATACGGCCTCAAGAATATCCGGCATGATAACCGACCAACATGTAAGTAAGAAAGTTCCCGTAAATCCATCAGGGCCTGACGAACTCCTGGGATCCATACTCTTCACAATATCAAATAATTCTTCCATGGATGGTTTAGCAATCAAAACATCATTATCCTCTTTAGAAATAAGACAAGGAATATGATCTAGGTAGTCTTCTTCAATGACAGAATAATGGGAAGAAAATACCTTGCTATAATGTTTGTTTGCCTCTTGTTGAATGTCTTGCAGAGACGAGAGGGTAGAACCATTTGCAGAGAGGATGGGACGAATATGAAGACGATCGCGTTTGGATGACACACAAGAATGATAAAACTTAGTGTTACGATCACCATCCTCATCCCATTTGACTCGTGCTTTTTGCTTCCACTATGCATCTTCAATACGAAGTCGTTGCTTTAAGTGAGCCCGGGCAAGCAACCATTGATGATGCAGAGAAGGGTCGGCTTCATACTCCGCTTATATCGCAGTCACCACATCCTCAGCCTTCTTTACTTCCTGAAAGATATCCCCAAACGTAGCCCGACTCCAAGAAGAAAGAACCTATCTTGTAGCCCCAAGACGAAGGCCAATATGAACAAGAGCATTGGCATGATCAACTGACGTCTAAGCAGACTCCACCACGGAGAGGAAAGTATCATAGTATTTCCAAAAATGAAGAAACCTGAATGGCCGCGGAGTCGAAGGCTTCTCGCTCTCAAGTGATAATAATATAGGGGCATGATCAGATTCTGATCTATTTAAGTGCATGGATTATGATAGAGGGGCCCAGGCCAACCACTTCGAGTCGAGTAATACTCTATCAGGATGAGAACCCATCTTGGGCGACCCACATTGCCAGTCAACCTAAGTGTAGCAATTGCCAGTGTATGGAACTTCATGCAAGCCTGCAGCAGATTAGAACTCCTGAAAATCCTTCATAGACACAGAGCATGGCGGTAAGCCGCCAAATTTTTCCTTCATACTAGTAATGGCATTGAAATCACCACTCACCAGCCAAGGATAATTCCATCGTTATCACACCAATAATAGTTGGTTCCATAGGAGTCTTCTACCCTCCTTCGTGTTACATCCATGCATCGCAGATAATATAGATAACTCCAGCAATAGAGGAGATAAAACAGTGACAGTAAGACATTGATCAGAAGACTCAATGACAGTGATATCCGACGACTGTTGTGCCACAATCCAAATATAACCTTTACAATTGCTAACTGAAACTTGAAACCCCAGCTTGAGTTGATAGGAAATAAGCTTGTCGGGCTGAACCTTAGGTTCAATGATAATAACTATAGGTACTTTATTTGTGTGACACAAAGATTTAAGTCTCTTAAAAGCCATGGGATTTATAATGCCTAGGATGTTCCAACTAAGGATTTTAATCACAAGAGGAGGATGAGGGTTGAGTGTTGGTAAACTTAGAGGAGGATCGGAGAAGGTGGGGCACTGGGGGAGGTATGATCTTCTTCTTCTTTTGGCCGCCTTGGGGAGCTGGGGGATGAGGTGGATGTGTCTCTTGCGGGGGGATCGTCTCAGCTGAGATAAGGCCATCCGTCACTGCCGTCGTAGTAATAACTCCAGGTGGATCAATCAGTGCAGTTGGATCAATCAGTGTAGGGGGAAGAGACTGCCTTTCTGCAGCATCGACTTCATCTGCCCACGAACGGAGCTCGCCTTCCTCTAGATTGTTGTCCTGGTCTGAGTTGGAAGGGTTTGCAGAAGTATGTGGTTCATGGTCGGAGTTGGAAGGGTTTGCAGAATTATGTGGGGTCGGGCCAGTAACAGGTGACATTGACTGATGAAGGAAAGGAGGAGGGGAGTTGACATGGGAATTGTCGTAGGGAGTAATGGCTGCGGGAAGAATAATTGTATTGTCGGGATGCGAGTCTTCATTGATAGGATCCCCTTCAGCTGAGGTGGCCAACCGTTCATCCTCTGGCGGTTGCAAATTAATATCACCCGAATTAATGGCTGGATTAGAGGTCTCCCCATGTTCATTAACAACAGGAGCTTCATTGACATCAGCAACCAAGAGTTCTTTATTCATGAGTGGAGGGGGGTTTGGTTTATTGTAGCGTGTGTTTTGCACGAGTCACGCGTATGTCCTTGGTATTTGCAGATTGAGCAATACTTTGGGATGTGTTCGTACTCAATTTTCTGAAAGATTGTCCTTCCACTAGGCAAGTTTAAGCGCACCATTGGAGGAAGGGGTTTGCTCGCGTCAACCTCAACAAAGACTCGAGCAGTGCTGGGTCTAGTAAATTCCTCTGTGGCCCGATCAATTTTGAGAGGGGTACCAATACCAAGGACAATGGAGAATAACGCATTTTTGGCAAATAGCTGATGAGGAAGACCCGACAAGAAAACCCATGTCGGAGCCAATGGCGACTCCTGTGAAGCACTAAAATCCTTCGACCATCGGAACACACGCATCGGAGCCCGTGATAGATACCACGTTTCTCGAGCCCTAAGACGGAGGAAGTCTACCTCAATGGTAGGCCGGATGATAATATGCTTCGGGTCGATGACCCCAACCTTCAGCTCTCCAGCAAACTGGAAATCCATGAAAGCTTTCTGAATCACATCTATCGAAGGTCGAGCATGGGAAAATTTTCCGATCAGAGCATACTTGAATAGTTGAACCAAGATCTGTTCATCATCCTCCGAGATGGAGACGATAGGGACCCCCTTCGAAAAGGAAGGAGCACGAATAGAGATTGATTGGGCCTCAGGGACGACCCCAACCACTTCTGTAAAATTCTTCGCCGCCATGAACCGTCAAGACTGAAGAACACGATGGTCAAGTGATCCAACCGTGAGGGGGAAAACGCCGGCCCGGCCAGAGGCCAAGCCGGAGTCGGTGGAGTTAGGGTTCTAGGTACGGCGCTCTTCCCCAAGGAGAGGAAGAGAGCGATATATATATATATATATATATACACACACACACACAATGTTTATAAAGAAAATATTTAATTATATTTTAATGTTTAATAAAATTGCTAGTAGATATAATGTTTTCTAAAATTATATTTAGATTTTATGTGGCTTAAGATCTATACATATATGGGTTTACCATATATTAGGAGTTGCCATATTATTCGATTTGTTGTTATAAGAATATATATATACATATATTCAAATGTATGTTTATTAATAAAGAAAAAAAATAAAACAAAAAAAAAAACAAAAAAACATCAACATTGTTCTCCTGCCGGAACAGTGGACCAAAGCCCACATAGGCAGCATAACACCCCAACCCAAGCGGAAACATCCCGACCCCTTTTTATTATATACGCGCGAGAGGGAGATCTCTCGACTACAACCTTAAACCCTAGTGTCGCCAACCTCCCAGCGACCACCCTGGTCTGCGCGCATCGCCCCGACGCAGCCATGCCGCCGCTGGCCGGAGGTCGACCACGCGCGTGCGGGTCCAAACAGAGCAGTGGCAGCGACAAACCATGTGGAAACCCAGACTTTACGATGAGTTTTTCTCCTCGTCTCTCGACCGATTCTCTATCATCCTTCTCTGGTACGTACACAACCCTAGCACCTATGAATCCCTGTAAATAGTTTATTTATTTTCATATTTAGGTCGAATCAAAATTGATCTAAATATCGTCGAAAACATGACTAATAACAGAGCAGGACACTAGTTCAAACACCCAACTTGGCAAACATTTTCTGAACTGAACTTTAGGGAATTTCAAAAACTATTTAATGACAGTCCTAGCCAGTATATACGGCTACATTACCCTTTTTACGAAAGTCAATTTTGACGACCGTACGTCGAGAAATCGGATTCTGGCGAAAAACCTATTTTCAAAATATTCAAAATATTGAAAAACTCTTCAATACGACGTGCTTTTCGCCAATCTGGGCGACGTGGTCGGGAACCAAAAGCATCAAAAGGTGTGTAATGGCTTCGCGAACGTGTGGGCTTTGACAGAATTCAAATTGGTTGCGTAAGTGCGACAAATTTGATGCGTATCCGTCGAAATTCACCGTATCGACCTTTGTGCAAGTTTTCTAATTCCTTTGTGCACGTTTGTCAAATCGAGATGAAACTTTTGCCAACATGACCGTATCGTTTTTCTGGTCCTGTATGCCAAGTTTGGTATGATTCTGAGACAGTTGACCGGATCATCGTTTTGTGGGCTCCACGATCCGACTCAACGGGCAATTTTGTGCACGGCTCGCCGGAATCCAACTTTGGACATACGGTTGGGTTCGTATCATCAAAACGAATATGTAGATATGTAGTTTGATGAATTTAGAGACCATCGACTCTGGCACGCTTTTGTGCAAGACGGGTCCAACGGCGGACACCGTTTTGACCCAAAATTACCGTTTTTCCCCTGTGTCCAGAATTGGACTTAAGGACAAGCAATTCTAGCTAATTTGACTATTCTGAGAACATTGGTAATGTCTATTTCAGTATCTGCAGACTGTTGTACGAGTTTGACTGTTGTGGCACACTGAGTGGTTTGGATTATTGGTTTCACCAGCAAAGTAGCACAGGCGAGTACAGTTTATTGTTTGTTTTCGATATTGAGCTTTACTATAACTCATTTTTGGTCAATAGATATATGATTTTCAACTTTTATGTTTCTTACATTTTGTCGTGTCGGGGAGGTGAAGTACCAAGGATGTGTGATCTGACGTTATACAGTGTATAACGTGATTTATTATTGCATTATACTCTGTAGACAGTGTTTCATTATTACTTTATATCGTGTAGATAGTGTTTCATTATTGCTTTATACAATGTAGACAGTGTACATTATACCGTGTAGATATCGTAGACCATGTCGTGTAATTGTTCCGAGACCAATCACATATCAAAAGTACTTCAGTTAGTCAGTGAATATTGTCTTTGTATTTATTTACTATTTTCCTTTGTTTAGTTTTATTTTGTCTTTTTGTGTTTATTTTTCAAATCATATATTTAAAGGCTAACCTCTGTTGTATAGTCATTTTCTTTTATTGAAACTGCATTAACTGAATTGTACTCATTCCATTCCTGACTGGAAACCAAAATTTTCAAGTTAGCTGTGGCTTCACTTAGCATTGGGAGTTACAGGTGTACTTGCAGACGAAAACCTAGAGATTAGCTATATATATGAGTTGTAATCATTTCAATATTTGTAAGAGTTTATATTTTTCTGCAAATATAAAACTTATGAATATTATAAATTAAATTAATTTTGTGAATAAGCATTATTTGTGATTTTGAGCAATACGGCTATACAGCGTTATACCGCCGACACTGCGACGTTGGCTGGCTTGGACATGCATTCGTATCCCAGAAAGCGGGTACGGGTCGTGACAGGTACCACTCATGCATGTTGTCCTCCCTCTTTCATGTAGACTCACCCGTAGAGTGATGCCTCCATGCGACGTGAACCAAGGGAATAATCGTGGTTCCGTAGCACATTCTTCCGATGATCCATAACCTCTGCTGGCTACTCTTGATAGCTGAGATTCGGGCGCACCTCTATCTTGGAGTGGTCCAAAACGTAACTAGGATCTGCTACGTAATATCTCAGTTCAACACGTGCAACATGTTATGAACTTCCACTAGTGGAGGCAGTAAGTCTAGTCGGTAGGCCACTGCACCGACCCTCTCAAGGATACCGAAAGGTTCGATGAACAACGTACTAAGCTTCCCGCCTTCTCTAAAACGATTCGTGTCCCATATTGGAGAAATCCTTAGGAATATTGATCGCCAACCTATCACAAAATAAAACCTTAATCTATAACAATCACAACCAATCACAAACACCAATAGCTAAACTATATCTCAAACTCCAAAGGTGTCTGGTGGTTGTTGGCCTAATGTCGATGTCTGTCCGGTGGCACTCGAGTTTTATCTCTAATCAACTTGACGTTCTCTGCTGCATCAACAACCATCTTTGGCCCTAGCAAAGCTCTCTCACCAACACCATCCCATGACAAGGGAGTGCGACTCCTTAGACCATATAGAGCCTCAAATAGTGACATATCTAAACTGGCCTATTAGCTGTTGTTGTAAGCAAACTCTACCAGATGGACATGGTCCTTCCAAGATCCTCCAAAATCTAGCACACAAGCGCGAAGCATATCCTTGAAAGTCTCAATAGTCCTCTCTGCCTTCCCATCCATCTGAGGGTAATATACGGTACTAAACTTGAACTGGGTGACGAAGCTAGCCTGCAAACACCTCCAGAAGTAAGAAGTACAATGACCATCCCGATCTGAGACTATGCTCATAGGAATACTGTGTAACCTGACGATCTACCTCACATACATCTCGGTCAGCTTTTTTGTAGACAAACACAACTTAAAAGGAAAAAATAAGAGGGCTGATTTGGTCAACATGTCAAAGATGACCCAAATTACATCTTTCTCTTCTGGAGATCGTGGAAGTCCGGACACAAAATCCATAGTAATGTGTTCCTATTTCCAATCTAGAATAGGTAATAGTTGAAGCAAACCACCTGGCCTTTGTCTCTTTGTTTTCACTGTTGGCACACTAAACATCTGGATACAAACTGTGCCACCTTCCGCTTCATGCCATACCACCACACGTGCTCTCTCAGATCCCTAACATCTTGTAGGCACCATGATGCATAGAATACTGAGAGCGATGCATATCCTGCAATACCTCATCATGCAGCTCCCTACTAGGTACACATAATCTATCACCGTTCCTCAAGGAACCATCCTCAACAATAGTGAAATCATCCAACAATCATGCCTCAACCTTCTCTATGATGCTCCTTAGATTCACATCATCAATCTATGCCGACTTAATCGTGTCTATCAGTACTGACTGAATCTATAAACTCTACATCTGCATCTAAATCCCATAAACTACTACATCGATATCCATGCTCTCAAGATCTGCCAATAAGTGATGGTCTACTGTAAAATACATAGCTACCAGATACCTGCTAAAGGCATCAGCAACTATGTTGGCCTTCCATGAATGATACTGCAAGAAAATATTGAAGTCCTTCATCAGCTCAAACCACTATCTCTGCCTCATGTTCAGTTCTTTCTAGGTAAACACGTACTTTAAGCTATTATGGTATGTAAAGATCTCCACACGCTCTTCGTACAGATAGTATTTCCATAGCTTCAGAGCAAAAATAAATGCTGCTAACTCCAAATCATGTGTCGGATGATTCTTCTCATATGGACATAATTGCCTAGATGCATAGGAAACCACCTTCCAATGCTACTAAGAACACAATCCAAACCTTTTCCAAAAGCATCACTATAGATAGTGAATCCACCTGTCCCTGATGGCAACATCATGATAAGAGCCATCGTCAACCTTTTCTTCAACTCCTCAATGGAAGCCTGGCACTCCTCGAACCACATAAACTCCATATCCTTTCTGGTGAGTCTGGTCATCAGCTCTACAATCTAAAAAAGTCTTGTACGAAGTTTCAATAATAGCCTGTCAGACAAATAAACTCTGAATCTCTACAACTGAGCTCAGGGTAGTCCAGGACTGCACTGCTACGATCTTCTTAGGATCAACTGAAATCCCATCACCAAACACAATATGCCCCAGGAACTCTACTATGTCCAAAAAGAACTCACACTTTGACAGCTGCCATGCAGTTGCTCCTTCATAAGAGCCTCTAATACAATCCTCAGATGCTTCTTATGCTCCTCTGGCGTCTTCGAATAGATGAGAATATCACTGATAAACACCATCACTAACTTTTCATGGCATTAGTGAAATACCTTGTTCATCAAGTTCATGAACATCGTCAGGGCATTAGTCAGCTTAAACGACATCACAGTAAACTAGTATTGGCAATAACGAGTCTGAAAAGTAGTCTTCGAAATATCCTCCTTATTCACCTTCACCTGATGTAGCCTGACCTTAGATCTATCTTTGAAAACACCTTCGCGACACTTAACTGATCAAATAGATCATCATCCTCGGCAACGGCTATTTAGTTTTTAATACAATAGATGCACATGTGCACTAATCTATCCTTCTTTCGTACAAATGATACCGGAGCACCCCTAAGGCAAAGAACTGGATCTGATAAGCCCCTTATCCTATAACTCATCCACTTGCTTCTTCAACTCAACCAACTCATTGTTGTTCACCCTAGAAATATGCTGCAAGATAGGTCTGCACCTGATACTAAGTCTATAGAGAACTCAACATTCCAGTCAGGCGACAACCCTGATAACTCTTCTAGAACAACATCCATAAACTCAGATATCAATGGATGAGGCAACTCCTTATCTTTCACCAAAGCTCCACAGATAACACCATCACCCTGCTCTGCTGCCCTTTTGACAAACTCAAACTCTGCTCTCCTAGCAGACTGAACAATGCTCTACCTCCTCTACAATCTATGCTAACAAAGTACATACTCAACCAATCCATCCCAAGTACAATATCGTAGCTCGGAAGTGACATTACGAGTAAACATACACTCAATTCTCGTCCTCTCAGAGACATGCTCCTTCCCTTGCAAACATCACAGACCATGATAATGCCTCCTGTGGTCATGATCTTGCAAGTCCTACCCAAAGGTTCAACAGGAATATGATGCTTGAGAGTAAATAAAATCGATACAAAACTATAAGAAGCACTACTATAAAACAATGTTGAAGCTGTAATAGAATCAAGAAGAACAGAACCTACAAAGACATCTCCAATAGGCTTGGGCTCCTTAACTGTCATGGCAAAAGCCCTGACCTGAGCACTCTGCTGCTACTGGTGCTGAGAAAACTATTGTTGTTGGGTCTGGAGAGAAGGTCCCCTCGGTTGTACTGCAAATCGCCTCGTCGGTGCTATCTAAGCTACATCTGCTCCATAAGTTGTACGACGAAGGGTCGAAGGATAATCCCTCAGCTGATGCCCCTCGGTGCCACAATATAAGCACACTCCCAGCCATTTTCTACAAACCTTCCAAATGTAGCCGGGCATCTTAAGAAGTGGCAAGAAAGAACATTATGCACCTGTCTCTGATGATATTATGGCACCGGTTGAGCTGGTGCCCTAGCTGGAGCCTGAAACTATTGTAATAATTGAAAGGACCTCTGTTGAAGCTGGGGACGCTTAACAAGCCTCGTACTTCTACTAGCCTCCGTAAACAAGTTGTGATATCTCTTGGGCTTTAAGTCCAACTCCTACTCGACCTTGCGTGACTCCGTAAGGATCTCGTAAAAAAATGGAATGGGGATCTTCACTTTCCAGTTCAGACCCTTCCAAAAGCCACTCGCCTGATCACCAGATCTTACACCATGTACTCTACATACCCGCTCAGCCTACTGAATTCTATGGTGTACTTCTCCCCTTACATACCTCCGTGCTAGAGGTTCTGAAACTACCTAGCCAGATCCAATCTATCAGTAGAAGAGAAGAACTTCTTCTTGAAAAGGTCCCTGAAAACCTCACAGGTTTGACCCTCACTATCAAGAAGCGGCTTATTTCTGAACCAGGTACGAGCAATGTCTAGCAACTGAAGTCCTACTATCTCAACTTTCAAGTCCTCGGCGAGACGGGACACCATCTAAGCTTGTCATGAAAGTTAATTAATGCATGAAAGCTTCTAATCCAATTTTGATAAATAGTCTAATCTCTATTTAATAAATAGAATAACTAATTGGGTCTAATTGGGCCCAGTGCAAAGTATAGGTTCAAGTATCATGACATTCTAATTGTTGGCCCTAGTGTCTTGTCTAGTCTAATTGGTCCACTAACACAAGTCTAACAAATTGGCTTGTCATTAACCATAATAACTAGCACCTAATAAATAAATAAAAATATGCACAATAATATATGAGATACGAATTGACAAAATTATCCCTATTTGGAAAAGTGGAAGTGACATGAGCTTACCTATTTTATACTACTTGTCATACCATGATTCATGTTTTACTTGTTTACTATGTATTTCCTATGCTATTTCAGTTTTATAGTTTCTATTGTGTCTTGTATAGTTTACCATGTACGTACTTATTCGATTCTTGACAGGTAACCTATTTTTTTAGGTTAGTCGCTTCTACTTTATGTACTTGAAACCTTGGGAGAGACATGGATATATTCGAAGGATGATCCTAGAGACAAGATAGACAGATTATTTGATCAAAAAGTTTAATGAGTTGTTTCCAATCTAGTGGTATTAATATGATATTGTATTTTAATAAAATATAAACTTTGGGATGTTATAATTTGATTTAGTATTGTGAATGAGCAAAGAGATTATTTTATGATCAAATATTGTATACTTGTATTGATGACTAAGGACTAGACAATGTTCTTCCATCGATGCCGTGACGTAGGCTGGACTTGGCTACATATTCGTATTCTGAAAAATGGGTGTAGTTCGGGACAAATATGTGGACCATCAATAATTTTCATGCATATGGTATATTATCGGGATGGGTCCCACGACACTAAGGCTTGTCCGACATATATAGAAAAGAGTAATGTGTTCCGTCTTAATCATTGAGGTAAGCTTTATTCTTTGACTATTACCGTCAGTTTCTAGCTGTATCACATCCTTGGAGAGAACAAGGTGTTATTAGAGCTGGTAAACAAGAGCTATCTTATCCACCTATGAGATTGATGGGATACGATATTTGAAAAGAGTTGGAGGATTTACCTACCATGATAGAAGATCCAATATATCTTCCCTTTTTCTATTATGTCAAATCAGCTAAGTTTAGGATATTGATAATAAGAGCTCATATCACTAATAGGCACATATCCCTAAAAAATATAAAAGACAGTAAGTACATAATGCAAACTTAAACTTACTTTAGACAATAATGCTAACTTAAAATTACTTCTTCCCTTTTGACATGATAACAAATAAGCTCCCCCATAAGAAGATATATAAAGAAATCAATCTTTAGTAAATAAAACAAGGTAGGAGGAAAACAAAGATAATCATAATTAAAAATCAAGGTAGAAAAATAATGTAATCATTAAAATAAGATCCAATAAATATACTAGAACCTATCCACTTACTCAAGTTCATGTATTTGAACTCAATTACCTTAGCATGATATGTGAATATCCATTAGATAATCATGAAGGTAAAGGAGAAACAATAGTTGAGAAGAAAAAAATTCAGTCGACTTGATCCCCCCCTCCCGTAAAGTATTATCAATCTAAATAGATAATCATGAACTTTGCATAAGACCTCAATAAGAAAAATAATATAATCATACAAGGAAAGCCAAATTAATAAAAGTTTAATAGAATCGCCAAACAAATATAGGAAAATTGTATCTTGTAAACCCAAGAATAAGATAGAACCAAGAAGAACTAAGGCAGTCACATATTCTCTGGTAGACCCTCTATAGATCGTGAACAGAATTTACAAGATATAAAAAATATAGGAATATAGGTCCATGATGAACTTGGTATACTACATATCAAAGGGTAATGAATTGAAATAATTAATATGCTCCCTTTACAATATGCCTATCTAGTTCCCAAACACTTATATGTATAAAATATATAATCACAAAATCTAGGAGAGAAAGTAGATATAAACAATCAACAATTGCAAATAGACCTAACAAATCTTTAGTATTTAAAGTGTTGATAAACTTGGATTAACTGGAGGGGCCGGATCCCAACTAGCGGCGGTCCGAATACACTTAAATACCATGCGCTTAAGGCTATTTACTGCTCTTTGATAGAAGGACCCTGTCATGTACCAAAGATAATCTATACTTATAAAACTTAGGTTTTAAGGAATCTATGTAATATAAAAATAAGTATATTCTCAGGAATTAAAAAATCTCAAAACAAAAAACTCAAATAATTGTAGCAAAAAACATAAGGTAAAAGATGTACCGATTACATGTATCCATATGTGCTACAAAGTTTAACAATAAATATAAGAGAGCAGGTTTCCGTGAATGAGCAAAAGATCATCAAGATCAAGATGAGAAAAAATTATTTTTCAAAAAGTTGCATAGTGCACTAATAAATATGGTGTTAACAAATCAAGATAAATCCCAAAAAATATGCGACTAATAAATAAGTATCCATATTTAGTCATATGCTAGATACAAATAAACATCTTTTCTCAAAATCATAATTAAAGGATATCAAATGACAGCAAGTAGCAAGCTATTAATTAAAAAAATGCACAATTCTATAATTTTAGCCATTTATGATAAATCATTTAGTATGTTACCAAAGTGGCTCAAGTGACCATACTTATATTGGTATTATTTCTTGGAAGATGACCTTCGTAGCTTTGCAACCACCAACACACTCTACGCTACTAAGTCTCAACATAAGAAGATTCACCTGCAACATACGACAAGACTTTGGTATCCAAAACTTGGATCCACATATGTTAGCCGTATAATAAATATAGGTAGGAGTAGGTACGTAACATGCCTGCTGCATAATAAATATATGTATGCTATAAATGCAGTGTAATCATGGCTCATTAAATCTCGTCCAAAATATAAAATAATAACGATATTATAAAATCAAATCTAAATTGTCATGCTACAAGTTGTTGGGTGGAGACAAATCCACTACTAAGCATTTTTAATGAAAATAATAAATAACAAAAGAAAGAATTTGTCACAATGTCAAAGGACGATCTAAGAGCAAATCATCCTTGATAAAAAAGAGTAGATCATGATCTTGGCTAGAACTCCTGCGAAAAGTCTTGAACACATACACATGGAGAGATGACCAGGTACTCAAAGGAATGTAACAAGATACAAAAAAATATGCCTTATAAATTGAATATAAAATATGCCACGAAGTCACAGGAAAGAGTAAAATAATTTGAATCATAACAAGGCCCGACATCCCATCATCGAAACTGTGGACCACCCCTACAACCAAACAAAGACAAGGGATGGCACACTATACCGTAATGTGTTACTGTCCCATGCCATGATTGGAACAGAGTGTGACAAGACATCAATTAGTTTACTTAACCATTATACTTAAACATGTAGTTAAGAATAAATCTTCAACGCATGGGCACTCTGGCTACAGTGGATTGGTATAGTCTCCAATTGGGCACCAATAGCCTACGTTCATAATTATCCTTAACCATCAGATAGAATCAGTAACAGTAGGAATAATCTTACTCGTGGCTCCGGTGGAGCTAACTAGTTCCAAAGGAAAAGTGCATACTTGCTCATATGCTAAGGAAGTGTCCTCTCTACCCTACGCACATCACTATGTCGTATCTGCAACATTGTACCTCTATTAACAGCTAAGTCTTCTAGACTGTATCTATATTAGTACTTATACCTAAAGCATGTCCCATACGTACTGGTGATCAGCCAATATGCAAGTCCAGAGTCTATACGCTACTCATAACTCACACACATCTCGTGGCACATCCGTGTCAACTTTATAAAAAAGCACTAAACAAGTGGTAGTGCCTTAACTTTAGGTCCACATGCACAATAATGAAAATATGACTAACACTTTGCATCATGTATAACTGGAAGCATAGTAAAGTAAACTATAAATAGTAAACCAAGATGCAACTAGATGAACTAGAAATAACAAATAGCAAATATGTTGTAACTAAACAATAAAGATACAGACTATATATAAGTAATAAATGTGGAAAGGTATCTTGTCTGGGGGTGTGGGATGATCAAACAATGTTTCGATTTGTTCAATAGCCATGGTCGATATGAAGTGGTCCGAATTTGTAAAAAAAAGAGTGCAAGATTAGTCATTACCAACCTTTATCAGCCTTGATAATCAATGGGAATTCACAAAAATACTTATAATACTTTTAGAAAATATTTTGTAATATTTGAAACTAGATTTTATTAGTTAAAAATACTTTTAGGTAAATACTTAAAAAAATCAAAATTATTTTAGGCAAAAACTCTAAGTTTGTAAAAGTAGAATTTTTGGTAAAAACTATATTTCATTTATTAAAATATTCAAAGTAAATATTTGAATAATACTAGAAAATTATTTTATAATTTTGAAAACTACATTTTATGGGTCAAAATATTTTATATAAATAATTAGTAATCTAGAAAATTATTTTAGGGTTAGAACTAAATTTTGAATTATATATATGGGACTGACCCCATGATATAGCTTTTAAAAATTATTTATAAATAACATAAAAAATATAATAGGAATAATTAATAATAATAACAACGATACTAATAATAATAAAAATAAATATGATGATAATAATAATCATAATAATTTTAATAAATCTTCAATATAGTATAACAGTATACTAACAAAATAATATTATTTATTTACCCATAACATAGAAAATATATACAAGTATCTTTGTTATACTAGTTTATAACAGTGATGAGAATAATAATAATAATAATAATAATAATAATAATAATAATAATAATAATAATAATAATAACAATATCATACCACATATCTACTGATTACAGTAGATAAATAATAAAAACATATAAAAAAGAGCAAAGTGCCCCTCCCAATAAAGCAGAGGGAGGGAGAGAGAGATTAAAGGAGTGGCTAAGAAATTGAAGGGAAGAGAGATCGAGAGAGCTGTAAAGAAAAGAGGAAGGGGAGAAAGGAAGCTCATCGAAGGGGAGCTCCGGTGCTGGCTGCACGAAGGAGATGACACGCGGGTGCTCAATGTCTCGACGGTGCTTCGGAGCCGTGGATATAAACGTCGGCGAGAAGGAAGCTCAATTTTCGGGAAAGGAGATACGACTGCTCGATGGTGCAAGGAACGATGGATGTCGTCGTTATGAGAAACTTATCGTCGGTGGCTACCAGGTCTAGCGGGCGGTGCTAGAGGTGCACGAATCGGTCGAACGAATGGTCAGGGACAAACACAAAGGTGACGTGGGGTTTACTGCGATGAGGCGTGACTTTGGTGATGTGGTGGTGGTGTCAGTAGTGGTTGGTTCGGTGGGGAGGGGTTGTGATCTATGTGTTGTGGTTGTAGTGATGGTGGTTGGTGGTAAGTAGGTTTGATCGTGGAAGAGGTAGGGAGGAGGATGGCTTGCAGTGGTGATGGCTGTCACTCTGGTGCCTGAAGACGCGAAGATGGTAGAGGCAATGAAGATGATGGCTGGGATAGCAACAGTTGTGATGGTGGTGGTGCTATGACTAGCTAGATCTGGTGATGAAGGTTTAGGTGGTGGCTGGAAAGGAGATAGCCAGGGACAGGAGGTGGCGTGCTCCAGCGACAGCCAAGACAAAGCCGGTGGAAGCAGATGGCGATCGCTAGGTTTTGGGGTTAGGTTTAGTGTTGAATCATGTAGGATTGTCGAATTGTGTGCTACGTGACACGGGGGCATGTCGATGTCCGGGGTTATTGGTGGTAAGAACACAGTGACTTGGATATATATGTAAAATACAATATAGTGGCAAGACACCCAGGGTCGGACCCGAGGCCACACACATTGACACGAGGTAGGTCGACACGGACATGATGCACACACAATGGTGCTGATCATATGGAGAAAATTTATAGAAAAAATAATGGGAAGGCTCCACAATAAATATAGTGGAGGAATCCTAGTTAGATAAGGAGTAAGACCGTTTAAACCCTAATGATAATTCTCACATTAATTTAAATTAAACTATAACTAACTTAATAATATCTTATTACCAATTTATTCACAAAAATATTTAAGCATTAATATTGTGAGCCCTTGAACCAAAAACTTTTATTAACACGATTGCTATTAGTATTAATACCTTTATTATATTTATTATTATTATCCTTGTCATCATAATCTCTAAAACATTTAACCTATAATTATATGTGTAAGTAAAAAAAATAGGAAGAAAGAGAGAGTTTTGCACATTGTTATCAGAGGGCTAAGTGAGATTAACCAAATTCAAAATCTCCTATTGGCCGAACCCTTACACCTGTATTCGAAACCCTGCAAATTCGTTTGTGATTTACTTTCAAACCCCTGGACAATAAACTCCCGCCTCGAATTCAATTCTTATTAGATGAGTCCAAGTTGAAACTCACCATATGTCTTCCTGCGTAATAAACAATCTATAAATACGAAATAGCCTTTCCCCATCGGCCCTCTTCAAACCCTACGAAAACCTCTATTCTTTTCCGTCGCGAGCAACAAGTTTGAGAAGAAGGTTGATCGATCGAGGAGGCAGCCGAACTCCTGTAAGATCTCCAATAGGTAGTCGACAACCTTGTTTCCTCTCTGATTTCTGAACATAAATGACTGTTTCTGTTCTTGAGAAGTTGAGTAGAAACCAAGTGTATTTGGTTATTTTCTTCTAAAGGGACTAAACCTCCAAATAAGGTTAGATTATGATTCGAGATAGTTCACCAGGTGCCATAAAAAATCAGACTTTAACCTGACACTTTAACTTCACATCATCTGGTATTGAACCATGAGGTATCAGTATCTATATTGATACCTTAAGTCCATATCCGATGTTACTTGACCATGGAGTATATTATAACAGTAGTAAAATGCATCTACGTATCAGTCGACCCCATAACGGCAAGATGGGTATTAGAGACATAGGAGTCAGAGTTCATTTATATTAGTCACACACAAATGCATCCACATATTAGTCGACCCCACCCATAGATATCAGTCATCATGAGTTTGTGTGCCACATGAGAAGGATTTTCTTACCATTGCAACATTAGCAATAGGTTGCATCCTATGAAAGTTATAAGTATCTGTTACTATTGGGCACATTAGTTACAAATCCTTGTTAGGTTGCCTTGAAGTATCAGTCGACACACTAATACATGAAACCCTTATCCTGTTTAGTGAGCCACTACTATAGAGACAACAACTTGGGGGTGAGGGTATTCGATGTATAGACATATGGCTATAGTATCAGAGATACCACAGTGGTAGGTTGAGTTGTATCAGAAATTCTTTAGCAAGTGCACAAGAGTTCAGAGTATTGGAGAGTAGGCAGTGTAGGAATAACAAATAAAGGCTCCATAGATGTTATCCTCATGTTCGATCAGATAGGAACAGAGTATGGATGCGCTTTTAGGTGCACTACTATAAGAAATCTACAAACCAAAGTTGCTACAGCAGCAACATCATGCTACAGTATTATAGCAATTGGGATAGACATGCTGCGTAAGCAGGCATATGAGCAGGAGTATTCTAATTCCAGTAGGTTGAGTACCAGTATAGGATTAAAGTATACATTAGAGTCTTTTCCCGAGTTTAGAATCTATGGAGTTGCAGGCTTCGAAAATTACCAGGTAGTATCAGAGCTAGGTCTGTGCCTCTATTTCCTGATGGCTACTGGCTAGAGGCATGTGGGAATGTTAGGTAAGCAGTTTCTAATCATGTATGGAATAGAGGATAAGAGAGTCCTAGCTGCTATGCCAATAGAAGCATCTATAGGCATATGTGGTCATGTCAGTAGATACATTCATATGAAGAGTAGATACATGTATCGATTATCAGTTAGCATGGGATACTTTCATGTATCGGTTATCAGTAGATACATTCATGTACTATTACACACATGTTACATTAGTTGTGAATCAAGGTTCAGTTGTGGATGAGATAGATAGGTAAATATTTGAGAGTTAGAGTACATGCTACTATCTTGCAACTAACCTAGATTAGGATTATTTATTTGTATTTTACTATGCTTTTATACATATTTTTTTGTGAACACGCAACTGAATGCTTATATATATAAATAAAGAATCACACTAGTTCACATATAAATATTTGTATAACATAACCGGGTCAGGAATTCCCAAATAGAAGGGTGGGCTCCCAATGTTTAGGTTCATATGATCGATAGGAGGAATTACTCGAGTATCAAGAATTTGGAACGAGGTACCAGTCCAGCTAGTGTGCGTATCTACCTATGTTTATAGATCATCGAAATCCATTTGGTCCATATATTGATGCTCTTCATTGTCTTATCAGTCTGATCAAGTGACAGATGGTAGTCCTTATCGCTGCTCTTATCTTGTCGGGATCTTTAAGTTGACACATAAGGCCAGGTATAATGTAGGACTCACTAAGACTTGAGGCACCAAAAAACCTGAATAGCAAGACACAACAAACCTTGATCTACTGTAGAATATGATGGCCACATCTCTGCATCAGTGATATCCCAGGGCCGAGGACCAATATGGATATAGCTAGGCAAGTACCAAGTCAGAAAGAACCTTGTATCATTCGACTCCAGTACCAATCTTAGTACATGACTGCAGGTGTGTAACGGTCTTGGGAAGAAACAAGGTTCCTTGTGTCAAAACCAAATGAAGTATCAATTGAGTAACCATGTATATACTGCTGGAGACTGTGTAGCAATAATTAAACTGTACAAAGAAAGTGGAGGAAGGATATGCCAACAAGGAGGTCTCTCTTGTATTGGAAACTCAAGGCAACAACTACAGTAGCACAAACTAAGAGTAGGATGTTGTAGTCACTAAATTAAATAAGGAGTAGGTAATATCAGAGGTACCCTGCAATACCGTATCAGTATTAGCTATAGGGTTATACCAAATAATCTAAGTAAGTAAGCCTATTCTTCCTCTTAGCACATAAGTCCAATAACCAGTTACCTTGACTCTGAGATACACCTAGAAGCTGATACAATGAGAACACATGAACTCTTTTGACTAGCATGTGTCCTTCCAGATGGAGAACATGGGTAGGTTGTTTAAAAAGGAAAAATGTACATAGTAGTAACAAGGGCAGCAGCAGAACAAAGGATTTAGGGGAGGGTTATGATAGGGAAGTAGGTACCATTAAGGGAAATGTATTTCGCATAGGCAAGGGCATTTGATTATATGGTCGTATCAGTAGTCTAAAAAGGTAAGTTATGCACACATAAATAAGGAGGTAAATTGCTAAAGGAACAAAAATAGATAGGTTACTCTTTATGTTTGAGGCACTTATTAACATTATAACTTTATAAACATATTATTTGGACCTCCATCCAAGTCGTAACCAGTATTCGCAGCTCAGGACCACAGGCAAGTATACCTTGCCTTCATCTTCAGTTTTATTTACATGTATTTTCTTTCATTATCCTGTCTTTTGATTGATTGTGGACATGTGCTTTTCATATTGTATACTAGTTGAGTTACTTTATTGACATGTAAACCTTGTCCATGATTGGCCTTGTAGTTCACACTTGGATTTGATCTCACCCATGCTTGATTTGAGTCGTGTCATAGAATAAGTACGTTAAACTGAACTGCTATTTTTCTTGTATCGTTTCTTGCAACCTATGAGTCCACACTCGGGACGAGGGTTTGGTATCCGTTGATCTCTCTTTCACCAGTTATCTACAAGCAGTTCATTTATGCGTAGTTGTTCTAGTATCCGTGTTTATAGCCACTTGTCGTATTCTGTCTTTCTTGCTTATTTCTTACGCATGATAAAACTGTTAGATAGGCATACTTTTATGTATCTTGCAAGTCCTCTGAGGACCTGATGATCTCTTCAGGTTTAGCCGAGGTTGATCCAGGTGCAGACGAGCAAGTGTATGAGCCGCACCACGGTACGATTGCAAGTGATGGCGTCATTGATGTTTAGCGTAATATAGACTCAGTTATTTTATTTCATGTCTTTGTTTTACTTCCGTCTACTGGTAATTGATTTGTGTCCATTGGACATGACGTAAACCATTGATAACTTGATACTTTACTTTATATTATCATTCATTATTCAGTCCTTCAGTGTTTATTCGTTATTCCTTTGAGTTAGTTGTATCTTCTGATTTCTATGGATGAGATATAGATTGTCATGTTAGTTTTAGACTTCTGTGACTTGTGTATCTTAGACAGCATTCTACCGCCGACACTGCGACGTAGGCTTAACTTAGACACAGATTCGTATCCAAAAAATGGGTGTGGGTCATGATAAGCTTTTTTGGCGGCCCATACAGGTCAACGTTAATCACTTCGGTTATGTTACTGTACGTACGTGAGCCTGCAATAGGATTAGACCCTTAGGATCTTATCCACATGTTTTACTTCTTATTGGCATAATCTTTGACTTACATCCTGCTTGAAAATCTATATACCGTCTAATGTTTATTTTATTATATTAAATGTATTCTAAAGACAGGAACAACGCTCCCTTGAACACCCCATCGACTGTAGGAGGCCTTTTGTAACACCCAGTTTTTCAGATGAGGGTAATTTTGAAATTTTGTAATTATAATTATTTTTATTGATTATTATTTAATGTTATGATTTTTGGTGACTTTTGATCATTTTTAAACTATTTAAAATTATGACTTGTGATTTTGACATTTTACTATTGTTTGGTTTTAATTTCGAGGAATTTGTCACCCTCAGTTTTCAGGAACAGGGATATTTTTGTCATTTTGTATTTTTGAAATATTTTTGAAATTTATTTTATTATTTATGATATTATTTTGGGATTATTTGAGTCGGGTTCGAATTTCAGCTCAATCCAACTTGAAACGGGGACCCGGGGGTAGTGTTGACTTTAGTGGACCCACACACTAGTTAGGCATGGCCCACATGATATTAATTTTAGTCCACATGATATTAATTTTAGTTAGAGGTTAGACTAATTATTATCGATAAGGTTAGTGTGATTAGAGACTTTAGAATGACTAATTTAGCCCCAACCAATTAGCCCTTTCCTATTACTAATAGAATAGGTTAGTGGGGGCATTTTGGACCTTACCATAATAGGACAAATAGCCCCATATGGTCAGCCACTTTGGGAGAGGATAGGCTGAAGTTCATTTCATTATTCTCATCCACACTCTCTCTCTTGTTCTTCCCCAAATTTCTAGAGAGCAATCCCTAGCAATTTCTCCACCAAATCCTTCCATTTTGCCACCAAATCTTCTTCTTTCCTTCTCCATTCTAGCCAAGGAGGAAGCTACCCAAGTTTGGGAGGATTCGGAGCTCGTTCGTGTCCTTTTGGAATCTCTACGTGTCGGTGTCGCTCCGGGAACGCTTTTCTTCGATTCGATCTACCGGGAGGAATAAATCCCTTCTCCTTTTCATTTCCTCATGCATATATGTCTATTTTGAACCCATAGGAATGACCCCCATGGTTGTATCTCTATTTCGTGTCCATTTCGTGTCCATTTGGAGTTCATAGGAGTGTCCTTTGTGTTGTGATTGTGTCCTAGTGGAAAAAAAAAACCCCAAATTTGGACACACTATGTGTTGATGTTATGTATGAATGAATTATTACATGTTTAATCTCATAATTTTGTATTGGAGATGTGTTCTATAGTGTCTTATATATATATTAGTGTAGAGAGTGAGTTCTTGATATATTATGTTATATACTTGTGTTTCTTTTGTCTCAAACTACCTAATTTCGTCATAATTTTTATCCACGTTTTTAGTAGCCAAAGCAACTTTGAAATGTCATAACTTTTAGCTTATAACTCCGATTTATCTTCCATTTTTTTTAAAAGAACCATATCGAAGTTAGCTTTCCAAATATATATCTTATAAAGCCAAATTCTTTCTATAACTTTCTGTAGAATTATTTGAGTGTCAGCTGTACGAAAGACGAACGTGTTTCGGTATTTTTGCGATTTCGGGAGCTTTCGGACATGAAAATGCGATCCATTTAAAGTTTCGGAAAACTAACACGAAAAGCTACAACATACTTTAATCCTAGAATTTAATGAATGCCCAATTGGTACAGTATTGGTTTTAAGTAGAAGAGTGACTATACGATATATGCATTTTGTGTAACCTATGAGCCTATGTAGTATGGATATTAAATGAATATACAGTATGTATTGCATGATATGTTAGATGACTAAAATTATATATATATGATATATATTCTCTTTACATTAATTTATATATATGGTTGAATGCAAGCATGTAGGAATGCTATTAATATAATACATATAAGCAATGCATGAATGAAAGAATGATATACAATGTATGAATGAAAGTATATAATGAATGCTAGATATGAATGCAAGATATATATGTAATGATAGATATGAATGCATAATGTATAAATATTGTAATACAATATATAATGATAACATGTATGGTAATGTAGAGTATATGATGCAAGCATGCAAGATAATGTATTGTATCCATATATGATGTATTCAACTTAAAGATAATGTAATATATGAAAGGAATGAATGATAATATATAACATGATATATAAGGTAATGCAAGGTATGAAATATATGATGTGTGTATGTTTGTATGTCTCTATGTTAATGTATGAAATGATATGAATATACAATGTATTCATATGTATAAAACATGTAGGTAATGCTTAGATGCATGAATGAAATGAATGTTTGCAATATGTTAATATAAATACAAGTATCTAATATACATGAATGTAAGTATAATATAATACAAGTATACATGTATGTATCATGTAAATATAATATACATGATATGTATGTATGCATGTATACAAGGTAAGTATGTATGTATGTATTTCTATAAACTGAGTTAACCTATAACCTTTTACACACATGCATTCATACACCCTTTGACATCATGTATCCCATGTCACATACACCTACCTATCACTAAATTTTAGAACATTAATACATATCCTTTCACACACATGCCAAACACACACATACTCACTTACTCTTTTACCTCTCTTTCTCTCTCTCTCTATATATATATGTATGTGCCTATATATATAGCTTTCCTATATATATCTATGTATATGAATATGTGAATGTGAATAATATATATACATTATATGACTAAGTTTGTGTGCCTTGTTAGCTTATGGTTTAGTTTTGTGCTTGGTTTAGCAAGTGCCTTAGGCTATGAGTTAGTAGCTATCTTGGATACTTGATTTGCATATACTTAGTTTGTTTAGACCTAGAATAACTTGTTTGACCTAATTTAGACTTGTTAGACATAGTTTGACCATAGTTGACCTAGGTTTGACTTTCAGGGTTGACCAAGTTGACCAAGAGTTGACTTTGGTCTAGATTGACCTAGAATTATGTAGAATTTATAGTAGAACTTCATATTATCATTTTGGACTTGTTGTGACTTGTGCTGTTCTGATTAGGAGCCTGACACCTCTCATCGGACAGTATATTTACTTTGGACATTCATACATCAGGCGAGTACATTCTCTGATAGTTCTCTCATTTATTTCTCAGTTACTGTACTTCAGTTCTAGTTATTTGTATGTGATTCTCTGTTACAACATGTATGGATATTCTGGATTCATGTATACGACAAACATTTATTTTCTGGCCTCTATTACTGGTATCATCATTCCTGGCTTCTATTACTGGAATCACCTACTGGAATCATTTACTGGAATCATTTACTGGAATTATTTACTGGTATCATTATATTTTGGCTGGACTCATCTTGAATTATTGTGTCAGAATTCTGGATTCACTTGCTGGGAGGGAAAATACTAGAGTAAGACATGTAGACATACCCCAATCTGGAATCTCCCAACTGGAATCTACTGGAATGATAGCCATCTTATACCCGGCCAGGTGTGTGATGTGCCATATTACCTACAGCCGTTTACATGTCAAACTCGGTATTTTAAAACACACTGCTAGAGTATAGGCTGGACTCACCCTGGAATCTTTGATCACTGACTGGAATCATCTCATACCGGACTCATCTTGTACTGGAATCACCTGGTATCAGATTCATGTTGTCTGGATTTACGTTGGTCTTACACTTGTTTATATTTACTGTCTGGACTTATATCATGTTACCCTGGTTCAGCTACTTCTATTTTTTACAGTCTTCATTGCTATGATTCTTCTTTTGTTTAGTTATTACTTTTCTTGCACTTTATCTGTCTTTCTTACCATCACCTGAATATAAACTGCCATTTTCATCAATACAACTGTCTATAACTGCTTTATAGTTCTCTGTCATTAACTTGGGTTTTCTAGATGAGATGTGCTCGTTCCTGTCCTGACTGGACCTGTTGATAAATTTTACAGATAGCCTGGAGGTTGCCTGCTAGCCTAGAGGAGACACAGTAGAGGTTGTATAGTTAGTTATTTCAGTTGTATTGAGTGTATTTATTCTATGGATTACTGTATTAAGCTTCGAGATGTTTTCTGGGTTTGTGTATCTTAGACACTTAGACTTCTATCTGCTGTATCTCTTTTGGATTTCATGTTTTCCCTATCTTTTATCTCGCTCTACCTTAGTTGTGATTGAGACTATATCTGCTATGTCACCTCCATTCGGAGAGTATATACTGTACAGGTACCTTTATATTGTTAGATGTTTGACCTAGGACAGCGTTCTACCGCCGACACTGCGGCGTAGGCTGGACGTACCCACGTCTCGTGCCCTTACTCTAGGGTACGGGTCGTGACACATTTTTAGTGGTGGCCCATGCAGGTCAAGTTTATGTAGTGGTATTCTAACTAGAGTATCACTACAGCCTGCAGTAGGATTAGGATATTTTTGGAGGTACTCAATCACATTCGGAAAAACTCTTAATTCGATTTCTTTTATCTAAAATTGTTGCTTATTGACTTCCCTTGAATATAAACTGTTCTCCTTTGAATTTTTGCTTCATTCTCAGAAATTGCTTCTTGTTTTGATCTGTCTTCATGATGGTTAGGAAGACACGATCTCATCGCTTCGGTTCAGGGGATACTATCGAGAGGCTGGCCACCTCTCGTCCTGTTCATCAGGGCCTCGAGACCGCAGCTTCTGTTCTGCCGACTCAGGTTGGCATTTTTGCTACATTGGAGGTGCACCTCCATCTGTACAGAGACTTTTTCCTTCGTTTCCGGTTTCTCTCAGTAGCAGCGATTCATGCAGCATCAGCAGCAGAGATTTGTGCAGTATCAGCATTAGGCTGGAGGAAACCAGCAGGGCGAGCTATCGTCAGGACAGTCGAGGATGCATAGACCGTTGGAGATCTTGCTGCAAGTTCCGTTCTTCTCAATTCTATTCCCGCAATTGTCTTTTATAATTACCTTGAAATTCGATTCCATCTGTTCCTTGTTGATTGATTAATTTTGTCATGTTACTCATTTGTTGTGTTTATTTTTCTTCTGAGAAAATCATATGGGCTAGGTCGTCTAAATCATGGGATCTAAAATCCTCGATAGTCGTGTTAGTTGGCATAGTGAGGACATGTAGTCAGATTTTGGATATATTCTCGGGTATGAGAATTTAAGGTTTTCGCCGTCGCATACGGTAGTGCAAAAATTTTAAATACCATGAACCTAGAGGTACGTACCTTAGTCAAGGACTCTGTGATTATCGTAGCCTTGCTCACTAGCATAATGAAGACTCTGGACAACATGATTTTGGACAGACGCATATGATTAACAGATTGTATCTTGAGAAGGTTTAAACATCATACCCTTTTGATTGTTATAATTGACTTAGGAGTAGGGATATTTAGTTTTGTAGAGCTTATTCATAGGTAGTTACTTCATAGTATAATGGTATGATGACTTGTAGAGTGTCTGTACCCTAGAGGTGATAGTTAGCATTGGTGTTAGAATAGTAACCCATTGCAGATAATTCTCCTGTTATCTATAATACCAACCAGTTACACATAGGATGTTAGTATGCCTTACAGCCTTGATGATTATTACTACTTTCCCTTACCTTTTCCAGTGAGGCACCCATGACCAGAGCCTGCCTTTGAGTATAGTTGTAGTTTCACCTAAGACCGAGAGGTCTATTTGCATAGATAGATTGCAGATGATATTGGCATATGGGATATAGGTTAGTTGGTATCTATAGGCCATTGTTGTATAGGGTTATAAACATGTTATTTAGCCTATACTTGGTTCATTTTTCCATTTTAGTTAAGTTCTCTTCGTGTTGAGTTCCTTTGTGTTGATCACCTTTATAGGCAGTGTGCAGACCCATCACTAGATACCATGTCCCCTTGATTCAGACCATTCATCCTTAGCCTAGTTCTAAGCATTGTTTCAGACCCTTATAAGTTTAGTCTGCCTTAACCCTTGGTTGATCAGTCATGTATATATATATAGATGATATACTTAGGATATATGTGATGGGTTGTTGTTCTTGAGCATATATATATATGTGGTATTTGGTATTCATGGGCTTAGCTTGTAGGTATTTAGTTATAAGTGAGTTGATAGGATTGGGAAGTTAAGAGCTAGTCTATTATAGAGTTTCTCTTTTGCTAAATTCTAGTTGCCAACACCTAGATAGCTAGCATAGGTAAAACCCTAAGAAGTTGACCAGTTGATGACCAAGTACTTGGATGTTGAGAAATTGACTAGTGATTGACCCTTGACTATGTTTGACATAGAAGGGGGTGCGATCATCTTAATTTCGAGGACAAAATTTTTATAAAGTAGGTAGGATTCTAACACCCATTTTCCAGATGAGGGTAATTTTGAAATTTTGTAATTATAATTATTATTTATTGATTATTATTTCATATTATGATTTTTGGTGATTTTTAATCATTTTTAAACTATTTAAAATTATGACTTGTGATTTTGACATTTTACTATTGTTTGGTTTTAATTTCGAGGAATTTGTCATCTCAATTTTCAGAAACAGGGATATTTTTGTCATTTTGTATTTTTGAAATATTTTTGAAATTTATTTTATTATTTATGATATTGTTTTGGGATTATTTGAGTCGGGTTCGAATTTCAGCTCAATCCGACTTGAAACGGGGACCCGGGGGTAGTTTTGACTTTAGTGGACCCACACACTAGTTAGGCATAGCCCACATGATATTAATTTTAGTCCACATGATATTAATTTTAGTTAGAGGTTAGACTAATTATTATGGATAAGGTTAGTGTGATTAGAGACTTTAGAATGACTAATTTAGCCCCAACCAATTAGCCCTTTCCTAATACTAATAGAATAGGTTAGTGGGGGCATTTTGGACCTTACCATAATAAGACAAATAGCCCCATATGGCTAGCCACTTTGGGAGAGGATAGGCTCAAGTTCATTTCATTATTCTCATCCACACTCTCTCTCTTGTTCTTCCCCAAATTTCTAGAGAGCAATCCCTAGCAATTTCTCTACCAAATCCTTCCATTTCGCCACCAAATCTTCTTCTTTCCTTCTCCATTCTAGCCAAGGAGGAAGCTACCCATGTTTGGGAGGATTCGGAGCTCGTTCTTGTCCTTTTGGAATCTCTACGTGTCGGTGTCGCTCCGGGAACGCTTTTCTTCGATTCGATCTACCGGGAGGTATAAATCCCTTCTCCTTTTCATTTCCTCATACATATATGTCTATTTTGAACCCATAGGAATGACCCCCATGGTTGTATCTCCATTTCGTGTCCATTTGGAGGTCATAGGAGTGTCCTTTGTGTTGTGATTGTGTCCTAGTGGAAAAAAAAACCCCCAAATTTGGACACACTATGTGTTGATGTTATGTATGAATAAATTATTACATATTTAATCTCATATTTTTGTATTGGAGATGTGTTCTATAGTGTCTTATATATATATTAGTGTAGAGAGTGTGTTCTTGATATATTATGTTATATACTTGTGTTTCTTTTGTCTCAAACTACCTAATTTTGTCATAATTTGTATCCACGTTTTTAGTAGCCAAAGCAATATTTTGAAATATCATAACTTTTAGCATAGAATTCCGATTTATTTCCCATTTTTTTTAAAAGAACCGTATCGAAGTTAGCTTTCCAAATATATATTTTAATAAGCTAAATTCGTTGTGTAACTTTCTGCAAAATTATTTGAGTGTCAGGTGTACGAAAGACGAACGTGTTTCGGTATTTTCACGATTTTGGGAGCTTCCGGAAACGAAAATGCGATCCGTTTAAAGTTTCGGAGAGCTAACACGAAGAGCTACAACATAATTTAATCCTAGAATTTAATGAATGCCCAATTGGTACAGTATTGGTTTTAAGTAGAAGAGTGACTATATGATATATGCATTTTGTGTAACCTATGAGCCTATGTAGTATGGATATTAAATGAATATAGAGTATGTAATGCATGATATGTTAGATGAATAAAATTATATATATATGATATATATTCTCTTTACATTAATTTATATATATGGTTGAATTCAAGCATGTAGGAATGCTATTAATATAATACATATAAGCAATGCATGAATGAAAGAATGATATACAATGTATGGAGGAAAGTATATAATGAATGCTAGATATGAATGCAAGATATATATGTAATGATAGATATGAATGCATAATATATAAATATTGTAATACAATATATAATGATAACATGTATGGTAATGTAGAGTATATGATACAAGCATGTAAGATAATGTATTGTATCTATATATGATGTATTCAACTTAAAGATAATGTAATATATGAAAGGAATGAATTATAATATATAACATGATATGTAAGGTAATGCAAGATATGAAATATATGATGTGTGTATGTTTGTATGTCTCTATGTTAATGTATGAAATGATATGAATATACAATGTATTCATATGTATAAAACATGTAGGTAATGCATAGATGCATGAATAAAATGAATGTTTGCAATATGTTAATATAAATACAAGTATCTAATATGCATGAATGTAAGTATAATATAATACAAGTATACATGTATGTATCATGTAAATGTAATATACATGATATGTATGTATGCATGTATACAAGGTAAGTATGTATGTATGTATTTCTATAAACTGAGTTAACCTATAACCTTTTACACACATGCATTCCTACACCCTTTGACATCATGTATTCCATGTCACATACACCTACCTATCACTAAATTTTAGAACAATAACACATATCCTTTCACACACATGCCAAACACACACATACTCACTTACTCTTTTACCTCTCTTTCTCTCTCTCTATATATATATATATATATATGTATGTGCCTATATATATAGCTTTCCTATATATATCTATGTATATGAATATATGAATGTGAATAATATATATACATTATATGACTAAGTTTGTGTGCCTTGTTAGCTTATGGTTTAGTTTTGTGCTTGGTTTAGCAAGTGACTTAGGCTATGAGTTAGTAGCTATCTTGGATACTTGATTTGCATATACTTAGTTTATTTAGAGCTAGAATAACTTGTTTGACCTAATTTAGACTTGTTAGACCTAGTTTGACCATAGTTGACCTAGGTTTGACTTTTAGGGTTGACCAAGTTGACCAAGAGTTGACTTTGGTCTAGATTGACCTAGAATCATGTAGAATGCTTAGTAGAACTTCATATTGTCATTTTGGACTTGTTGTGACTTGTGCTGTTCTGATTAGGAGCCAGACACCTCTCATCGGACAGTATATTTACTTTGGACATTCAGACATCAGGCGAGTACATTCTCTGATAGTTCTCTCATTTATTTGTCAATTACTGTACTTCAGTTCTAGTTAGTTGTATGTGATTCTCTGTTATAATACGTATGGATATTCTGGATTCATGTATACGACACACATTTATTTTCTGGCCTCTATTACTGGTATCATCATTCCTGGCTTCTATTACTGGAATCACCTACTAGAATCATTTACTGGAATCATTTACTGGAATTATTTACTGGTATCATTATATTTTGGCTGGACTCATCTTGAATCATTGTGTCGAAATTCTGGATTCACTTGCTGGAAGGGGAAATACTAGAGTAAGACATGTAGACATACCCCAATCTGGAATCTTCCAACTGAAATCTACTGGAATGATAGCCATCTCACACCCGGCCAGGTGTGTGATGTGCCGTATTACCTACAGCCGTTTACATGTCAAACTCGGTATTTTAAAACATACTGCTGGAGTATAGGCTGGACTCACCCTGGAATCTTTGATCACTGACTGGAATCATCTCATACCGGACTCATCTTGTACTGGAATCACCTGGTATCAGATTCATGTTGTCTGGATTTACGTTGGTCTTACACTTATTTACATTTACTGTCTGGACTTATATCATGTTACCCTGTTTCAGCTAGTTCTATTTTTTTACAGTCTTTATTGCTATGATTCTTCTCTTGTTTAGTTATTACTTTTCTTGCACTTTATCTGTCTTTCTTACCATCACCTGAATATAAACTTCCATTTTCATCAATACAACTGTCTATAACTGCTTTATAGTTATCTATCATTTACTTGGGTTTTCTAGATGAGATGTGCTCGTTCCTGTCCTGACTGGACCCGTTGATAAATTTTACAGATAGCCTGGAGGTTGCCTGCTAGCCTAGAGGAGACACAGTAGAAGTTGTATAGTTAGTTATTTCAGTTGTATTGAGTTGTATTTATTCTATGGATTACTGTATTGAGCTTCGAGATGTTTTTTGTGTTTGTGTATCTTAGACACTTAGACTTCTATCTGCTGTATCTCTTTTGGATTTCATGTTTTACCTATCTTTTATCTCGCTCTACCTTAGTTGTGATTGAGACTGTATCTGCTATGTTACCTCCATTCGGAGAGTATATACTGTACAGGTACCTTTATATTGTTAGATGTTTGACCTAGGACAGCGTTCTACCATCGATACTGCGGCGTAGGCTGGACGTACCCACGTCTCGTGCCCTTACTCTAGGGTGCGGATCGTGACACCTTTTTACATACATGATCCCACTAACGCAGGAAGGCCAACTTACTCATATGGGCCATCTGCCACAACCGCAGTTCTCAAGATTTCGCAAAGACGACATCCTACCACCTCTGCAGTTTTCTTTGTAGACTCCATAACCAGCAACTGTTCTGCCTCCAGCGCCTATTCCTCCGCCATAATGTGTTCTTCATCCAGCGCATGCTTCACATCCAGTACCAACCATTTACCAAGCACCAGCGATGTATCCAGCTTTCCCTATGTATCCAGCACCAACGATGTATCTAGCACCTGTCCTACCTCCGCCACCCGTACTGGACAATGCTATGCTCCTTGGGACCTTCCAGCAACTCATCACTTCCTAGAATGAGTAAGCGAACGCCTTTTGTGACACCTTGAGGGAGGCTCTTCAGACTAGATATGCTTTTCGACCGCGGCCTGGAACTTCCAAGAATTTCATGGACCTTAGGCCCAAGAAATTCAAAGGAATGGAAGTCATTCTGTACGCGACTGATTGGCTAGAGAATATGGATCGAATTCTTCGAATGACTCGAGTCCCTAAAGACCTGAAGATCGAGTCAGCCAGTGTTTGCAAAAACAAAAGTTGAAATTTTATTTCATAAACTTTGTAAGAAGATTACAAGAATTCTGGGAAAGTACAACTGTAGGAATCCGATCTCAATGACGATCGCTTTATCCCTTGGACGATGTAAACTTTGAAGACGATAGCCTCTTAAGTTGAAGGCGGTAGCCTATGAAGAATGCAGCAGCACTTGGACAAGAACTCCTGAACTCTCTGAATTTTCTAAACTTTAAGTCTGATCTCCTGGAATGAAGACTTGAAACTCTATTTATAGAGTTCTGGAAATAACTAATTTTTAGTTATTATGAATTGCGTAGGATGGATTGCGTATGCACTGGATTGCGCAGCATCAGACTGCGCTGGCAGTTGTTTGATCGTGGGCCAACTGTATTGGACACACGGTATTATTTGATTGAAATGCGTATGATCGTGTACAAACGGTTGCCACATAATGAGTCATTGATGGCATGAAGGCCACGTGTACTTTGTTAGTTGTATTGATGGAGTACGCAACCTAAATTGTGCTGGATTCGAATTGCGCTGAGATGGACTGCACTGCAAAAAGTCTGGCAGATTGCGCTGCATGTACAGCTGTCTTCGAGCGCTGTGCTGCATGATAAACGAACAGTTTCCTCGTTTTTCGTGCTGTCAGCTGTCAGAAGATCTGATTCTCTGTCAGGTAATGATGACGAGGCCACGTCAGCTTGCGTAGTTGGATGAGTGCGCAATTCAGCCTGCACAATCGAGATGGTGCACAATTTGTCTCCTGCACAGTTTATTTGAAGCATGTACTTTTTGATTTTTATGGCTTTGTTGATGGGTGCAACTTAATTTTTTAGGACCTACAAGACCCCCTTCAAAGTTTTCGAAAGTTGAATTTATTCAAAGTTTCGAAATACTTTGAATTTTGAATTTTAAATCAAGTTGCGCATATGATGACCTGTCTGCGCAATCGGAGGAATTAGCTCCTGTTTATCCGGCACAATCCGAGGAGTTTGTTTATTTTCGAAAACTATAAATAGTTCTCAGTTCTCTCTCTACCATTCTTTACTTGCTTTTAAGCTTTCGAAAGAGAAAACTTCCCGAGCTTTCCTGACTCTTCTTCTTTCCGTCGATCTTTATGGCTCCAAAGCACTCCACTGCTAAAAAAGGCAAGGCCTCCGCCGAGTCTTTGGCTCGTGTTGCGTTGCGCCCTTCTCGACATGAAGCTGTACACCCAGCACTGCAAGGTAGACATTCGATCGAAAAAACCCTTTTTAGGGTTCTTCGTCATTGCTGCACCTTCAAACCGATCTCTTTTTAGAGATTTGGTCATACTGCGCTGCCCTGTTTAGGGTTTCGGTTGCACAAACCCAATGGTCTTCGTTTATATGAAGACTATTTTCTTGCACAATCGGTTAAAACGCATTGGCAAAAGTCAGCGCAATCTGCTGATTTGCGCAAGGATGTCCAGCACAAACTGATGCTTTGCACAAGTTATTCAGCGCAATCTGATGGCTTGCGCAAGTGGATGAGTTTGCACAACTGGACAGCTTGTGCATAGAAGCTATTGTTGTGCAATCTGTTGCTTGCGCAATCTGATTCTTGCGCAATCCGATACTTGCGGAATTTGATGACAGAATCTTTGATTTTACTTGTACTGAATTCTGTTTTTTCTATTTGATGCAGTTAACATCAGAGAGGATCCGGAGTATGAAATATTTGCAGGGTCTCTCGCTGAACCGGAATTTAAAGAAGATTTGTCCCATGTGCTTTTTCCTCAATACGCTCTGCCATCCTCCCGCCAAGCCATCTTGGTAGCTCAGGACAATGAGACTTTATTAAGTCTGATGAATGGACAACCCCTGCAGTCTGCTGACGCCATTACCCATAAGAAACCCATATTCTTATTTGGTGATGCTATTGACAAGAGTTCTCAGCCAAGACACCGTATTGAGCAGAGACTCTTCCAAAGAAAGGAGAAACTAGTCCTGTTACCGAATATTGCTAGATGCCTCCCTCTAGCCCGCTATGCCCATGCAAGCCATCCCAGGAGGCTGGACTGGGATATTACTTCCCTCCATCATGCAAGGACAGGAAAAAAAGGACCAAACAACAGAGATATGTTCTATAGCTCTTCTGAGCGTCATGGTACTTTGCTCAGAGGGTTGAAGCCAGGCTGCATCCCTCCAGAGAATTATTCTTTGCTGCTGCCGGTGAGGACACCAATCTTTGCTAATGAACATGCAAAGGCTGAGGGCAGATACCTGGATCAAGACATCCGACTGACAGGTCTGGTGAACCCAGACAACAGAAGGTGGAACTGTATAGCCAACTGGATATTGGCTCAGTTCGAAGACAAGCTTAAAGAGATCGAGCTATATCATGCGGTATACGCTACCTTGTTTGGATTCCTCCCAAACCCTCATCTGTTTCTGGCCTTGGCAGAGAGGTACAATTATAGAACAGGGACATTCATGACACCCTGCAGGGAGATCGGATTAGCCCTCCATGAGATGAAGTACATCTCATGCCTACCAACAGGAGACTTCCCTTATGAAGAGTATGTTCCAACAAACGATGAGTTAGACAGACTACGTCGAGAAAATACAAAGATGGTGGCAGTTTTCGAAGAACTATTGTGCCATTACAATATATGCTCCCTGAACTATAAAAGTGGTTCTTCCGGCACTTGCTATTCATCAAAGTGGTTGCCTTATCTTTTTTTAATCATATCATTGAAAAAAAGACTAAGGACCATGACACATGCAACCCGACTTTCTTCCAATCCCTCAGCCACTGTGAAGTGATCAGTTTGATGGAAAAAAATAAGAAAATGGATATCAAAGTTACTGATGAACATCAATACCCTCCACTCAAGACCGGAGACTTTGTCGAGAGTTTTATAAGAATAGGCTACAGGTCCATGTCAAGAGAAGCCCAGCTGGCGGGTTTTCTGACATATTGGCTCCGTCGATTCGTCGTACCCGGAGCTAGCACCGTGGACCGATTCCATCGAGGTGTACTCTTTGCTGCCGTCCGGTTAGTCTTTGGCTATCGGCTGGATTTGCAATCAGCGATGACCGGCAGGGTGAACGTAGGTCTTCGTCTTTATGTTGACTCCATGCTCAAATGTAAGGGTGAGAAGGGTAATTTCCCTCGACTGGAGTTGCCTTACACCTATTTATTCGGATGGTTGCTTCTGCACCATCTGTCATTGATGAACCCCGACATGGGACCAGTCGGTGGTAGCTTTCTGCGTAGATTCTCCCGGGACAAGTGGATATACATTAGTCTGAAGGATTGCAGACGTACATTGAACCTTGGGAAGGGATGGAATTTTTACTGCGTCGCCCCTCCAGCCGGTTATGAACATATGTCGACGAATTTAGTTGACCTTGGAAGACAGCCATTGGGTCGGATAGTATTTGACTGGCTAAGAACGATCAGGCCATCCCAGTTGGTATATAGATTTGAAGAAGAGTGTTATCTGGAACCATATCTGCCAAGCCGCTTTGCCCGTCAATTTGGTTACGACCAGTTCCATGTAGGTAACGCTATAACTTGCCTACAAGGAAAGGGGTATCTCATTGATGGTGCCAGAGCATGGGCCTATTACAACGCTCGAGACACAAGGACAGTATTTTCGATGCCAACAAAAAATGATCAAGGCCCTAGAATGTTATATACATATTCGCTCTTTTATACAGCAGCAAATGCATTTGCTGAGAACTTTAATCTTATTGATAGCTTCGCAACAGCGACGCGTTTGAAGAAAGGAGCCACTGCTACATTAGCTCTAAATAATGATGAAGAGCATGAACCGGTGGATGATCCATTGGAAGCTTCAAGGAAAGCAAACTTCCCTGAGAAGGTTAATCAACCACTGAGGATTTCTTTGAAAGTTGTTATATCTCCGGCCAGGGAGAGGAAAAGAAGGATTGACGAACCTTCTTCCCCTGCTGCAAAGAAGAAACTTATTTTGGATCACTCATAGAAAGTTACTACTAGATCTCAATCTCGGCAGCTGGCCGAGTCAATCCAACAAGAAGAAGCAACCACACCGACTTCCCTTCCAAAGCAGGTTGATGTGGTAAATATTGAGAGTCCAGAAAGGCCTCTTCATAGAAAGAAGCTGGCTATTAGAAAGAGAAAGAAAGCGACCCTGTACTCGGTGGTGGTGAATGCTGCTGCTGGAATTACTATGTCATCTCCTACTCCTGCCTTTGAGCATAGTCCAGAGCAGAGAGAGGAGACTGAGCAGATGGAGGAGGCTGATCAGAGAGAGGAGGCTGCAGAGCCTAGGGAAGATGAAGCTTTATGATCTCCTTCACCGGCGGTAGAAACAACGCAGCTTCCTGCTACGCCAGGAACACTTCGTGAAGAGGAGGATCGTCTAATGATTGATGCATTAAATAATTGTGACTTTGGCCTGCAAGATGATGTTGATCATCCTGCTGCAACTGCCAGCGAGGAAGCTCCTGAAGATAATGAAAGTGAGGAGAGTACATCATCAGAGGCTGTTGATTATACACAAAATCCTTAAAAGGACATTAAAGTCCAGATATCTCCCAAAGCTGTTGATGACACCCTGGATCCTGAAAAGGATGTTGCGGTGCAGGTATCTCCAGAAAAGATTGCAGATGAGGAAGTGGTCTTGGAGGAAACTCCCAGTATTGATCCCAAAGGTATTAAATAAAATTATCAATCTTTTTTTCATAGATTAATAGCTGACATCTCTATCTTTAATCCATGCAGAAATCGAATCTTCTCCAGCTCCTCCAGTGTACACGGATATAGTACCTGTAACAACGATAGCTAGCAGCAATCGTCATTTGTCAGGTGGTTCGGAGGCAGGCAGTAGCCAGACAGTTATGTCTGAGGCTACTTCTGCTAGATTGGAATCTGTGCCAGCAGATGACCGAATCATCACTGAACCAAGCCATGGTAAGACTTTTTTTTACTTTTGATCTTTTCAATAGCTGCAAATGACAGACAAAATGATAAAATTTATCTGTTTTTGCAGAGGAACAACCGGGAGGAGCAACCAGCTCTACTTTAGCTTCCTTATTTAAAGAGCCTCCCGTCAAAGTGGCTGAACGTCCTGCTGCTTCATCATCAACATGAGTCGCTGCCACTCCTGGTGCTTTGGCCACCAACCAATTTGTCATCAGCTCTTTTACCAGCTTTTTCTTTAATTCATTGGGACCCTTAATAGATAGGGTGATAGAAAAGGAAGAAGCTAATTTCTCTACAGTTAGAGGTCCAACCTCTTACTTGATTAACGCCATCCGCAGCCAAGGTGATAAAGCTCAGGCTACTTTTCTTGACCATATATTAGATGAACTGGAAACCTCAGTTAAAAGCTATAAAGAGCTAAGAAAATGAGAGGTAGAGCCTCTGGTGCAAGCTGAATTTAAACGGATGTCTCAAGAGGCCGCGGTTGAGAAAGTTAATTTCCAAGTTCTCTTGGATACTTTCACTGCCAAATCCGCTGAGTACAACTCCAAAGTGGAAACAGTGGCATTTGTTGCTGAAGAGAAAGAAAGAAGAGTTGCTTAATTGCAAGAAAAAATTGCCCGTCTTCAGGAAGAACTAAGACTTGCTCAATTAACTCTGGAAGATGAGGCTACCCAACATCAAACTACAATTCAACAACTTGGTATTCTGACTCAAGAGAGAGATGAATATGCTACAGCTCACCAAGCTGAAGTCACTCACAGACTAGTAACTCTGCCAACCTTCGATGATAAATCTGGAATGGAAGAAGCTAGAAAACGAGTGACGGAATCTCGTGAGGAGCGACTACAAATTTTGAAGCAACAGATGACCAATTTGATGACACCACCGGCTGAGTAGAAAGATCTTTTGTATCTTCTTGTTTTTCATGATATGTGTCTTTGTAACATCTTTCATCTTTGATCAATAAAAAGACAATTTTTTTTGTGGTTCTATTATTTATTGCATATCTTATTCAGATATAAATAATAGCGATAGAAAATATATTCAGAGGTACAGGACATGATATATTTCTTGATTTTTTAGATAATAATTATATTCATTATATCTGCTCAGAGGTAATGTGGACATGGCAGAATATAATTTGTCGAATATTATTATTTCAAGAGACAACTTAATCAAGGACGACAAGTTGCTGATGTGGATGAATAAATAAACGAAAATGAATCATCAAAATGTGTGAACGAAATGAATCGTCAGGATGAACAGAAGAACCGTCAGATGAATTGAATGAACGGGTGAACTGTCGGATGAATGTAATGAACGGACGAACCGTTGGATGAATGGAATAAACGGGCGAACCGTCGAATGAATGTGATAAACGGGTGAACCGTCGAATGATGAACGGGTAAACCGTCGAATAATGTAGAATGGACGGACAGACCGTCAAACGGATATAATGAACGGACGAACCGTCAAATAATATAGAATGAACGGGCAAACCGTCGGATGGATTGAAATGAACGGACGAACCGTCAAATGAATGTGTCGCTTCATAGTCTTACGACTCTCTGTCTATAAATAGAACAAAAAAATCAAATGGGATAGTTACTTTCACTTTTCAACATAAAGATGTCATCTGGAGATGCATCCAAGAAGGATGAGATCGCCCCGAAGGTGAAAGCAGGCACTGAGGAACATCCAGTCGAACCGGCTCAACCAAAGCAGATAACAGCGGGCGAAGGTTCATTTGGCCCCAAACCGCCAAAGGACATCTTGGACTTCTTTCTTGAACCAGGGAAGACTGAAGAAGAAGAAGCCATAAGGATGGCTGCTTGCAAGTTCCTGGTGGGTTCCAGCAAGAATGTTCTCAGCTCTTTTACTGATCATGTCTTTGATAAGGACGGTAGTGGCCCACATCCCAATTTTGAGAAGGATGATAGTGACCTTCCTTGATATTATGTACTATCATTCAAGATAAAATAAAATTGAATTTTATTTATGAACTTGTTTGATAATTACAAGCAATGTTTGTTACATTTATACATAATACTTCTTGAGGAATTTGCCATTGATAGGCATCATTGCAACTCGACCGTCTAGCTCTGTGAGTTGATAGGCTCCATTTGAGAAGACTTTGCTCACGATATATGGCCCTTCCCACTTCGCATCAAATTTGCCTTTGCTCGAGTGAGTCATAGTCATAGGACGTTTGACTGTTAGAACAAGCTCTCCTTTCTGAAAGGCTCTGACTTTAACTTTACGGTTGAAAGTCTTTGAGATACAGGCTTGGTATAACTCAATATGTTGTTGAGCCATTAACCGCTTCTCATCGAGCGCTTCTAATTCTTGGAGTCGAAGAAGATCATTGTTCTCTGTAGTGAGCTCGTTGGCGATAGCAATCCTCAAAGACGGAATTTGAAGTTCTAGGGGCAGAACTGCTTCACAGCCGTATACCAAAGAGAAGGGTCTACAACCTGTAGGATTGCGGACCATAGTACGGTAGGCCCAAAGACATTCTCCAAGCTTTTCACTCCAGTTCCATTTGTTAGTGGATACAAACTTCTTGAGGAGCTTAATAATGGTTTTGTTGAAGGCTTCAGCCAAGCCATTAGCAGCAGGATTATAAGCTGTCGAAGCAACATTGTCAATCTGATGATCATCACAGAACCTTGTGAACTTCTGACTGATAAACTGTGGTCCGTTGTCATGGATGATTCTTCGAGGTACACCAAATCGATAGATGACATGGTATTTGACGAAGTTGATGACACTGCTGGTCTTAACTTCAGCCAGAGGTATAGCTTCAGCCCATTTGGAGAAGTAATCGGTTATTGCTAGTATGAACCGATGTCCTCTAGAAGAAAGAGGATTAATAGGACCTATAATGTCCATGCCCCAAGCTTCAAAAGGCCAGGAAGCAGCTGTCGGATGCAAAAATTCTGAGGGTTGATGGATAAAATTTGCATGGATTTGACAAGCTCGACATTTTCTTGCGTATTCAATGGCAGCTGATACCATAGTGGGCCAGTAGTAACCCATGTGTCAGATGCGATCCTGTAGCTTAGGACCGGGTTGATGTGCTCCACAGACACCATCGTGGGCTTCGTGCAATACTTGCTTCGCTTCATCACCAGCTAGACAGCGCAGAAGAAGACCATCATAAGTCTGCCGATAAAGAGTTTTAGTAGTTTGATTATAATAGAACCGAAGAGATCGTCGATGAATACTCGTGGCCTCCTAGGGATCTTTAGGGAGTATGTCATGAACTACAAAGTCGATGAAGGAAACTCTCCGATCTTCATTGATAACATTGTCTTCAGTAAGATTACTGAACTCAATATTACGATTGTTCTCAATGCAAAACAATTCTTGGTTAGAGACAACCACCACCTGCTGTCTTTTGATAGGGATGGCTAAGACCGCCGCAAAATTGGCCAAAGCATCTGCCTCAGTATTACAAGATCGGCGAACATCTTCAATAAAGAAGGCTTTGAATGATGTAGCCATGCTGATTGCTGTTTCATGGTAAGGCATTAGATCTTGATGACGAACTTCATAGGTTCCTCTAACTTGATTAACAACCAACTTAGAGTCGCCGTATACTTCAAGATATTCGACATCTAGTTATTTGGCTAATTGAAGACCGATGAGTAGAGCATTGTATTCTGCCATATTATTGGAACAAGGCTCATCTAAGGAATAAGCTCTTTGAACGGTTGACCCATCTGGAGAAACAAGGACAACTCCAACTCCTGCGATAATAGCACCATTAGGTCCGATTCTGGATGCACCGTCGAAGAATATACGCCAAGTAGGGAATTCTTCGTAGATCATATTTGATTCTAATGTCTCATCTGGAATTTCATCGTATAGTTTGGATGTTTCTGGAACAGGACGAGCTACTAAGAAATCCGCCAGTGCTTGGCCTTTAACAGACTTTTGAGGAACATATACCATGTCGTATTGGGCTAGAAGAATAGCCCATGTAGCCAGCCGAGAATTGAGTGTACTAGGCTTTTTCATGAGTACCCGGAGAGGATTAACTCGGGATATGACATGAATAGTTTGACCAATGATGTAATGCCGAGTCTTTTGAACAGCAAACATAAGAGCTAGGTATTCTTTTTCGACCGGACTATAACGGTGTTCAGCACCAATCATAGTACGACTAAGATAATAAATGGCCTGTTCATGACCTTCTTTGTTCTTTTGGACAAGTAAAGCACCCAATGAATGATCCATAGCACGGACATACATTAAAAATGGTATGCCAGAGATCGGTGGCACCAAAACTGGTGGGTTCATAAGATATTGCTTTATATCTTCGAATGCTCTTTGACACTCTTCGGTCCAAATGAAAGAGACACCTTTCTTGATTAACTGAGTGAATGGTCTGCAGCGTCCAGACAGATTCGAAATGAACCTCCTGATGTATGCAAGTCGACCTTGGAATCCTCGTAGCTCTTTTAGGTTGCGTGGAGGACGCATCTCTTGAATGGCTTTGATCTTCTCGGGATCCACGTGTATACCTTTAGAGGTAATGACGAATCCGAGAAATTTACCACTAGAGACACCCAAGAATGACTTGGTAGGATTCATTTTGAGTTGATGTTGGCGCATGAGATTGAAAATTGTTCTCAAATCTTGGATGTGATCTTTCTTTAGACGACTCTTGACAGCGATATCATCGACATAGCATTCGATAGTCTTATGCAGATGATCTCGAAAGATGGTACTTATAGCGCGTTGGTAAGTTGCACCAACGTTCTTGAGACCAAACGACATTACTGTGTAGCAATAGACTCCGCGAGGAGTGCGAAAAGAAGTGTATTTTTCATCTTCGAGATTCATCCGAATCTGATTGTATCCAGAGAATCCATCCATGAAGGATATCCGCTCAAACCCACAAGTGTTGTCAATCATGACGTCCGTGATAGGGAGAGGAAATTCATCTTTTGGACAGGCTTCGTTATGATCCCGAAAGTCGATGCAGACTCGAACTTTGCCAATTTTCTTCAGAACTGGAATAACGTTGGCTACCCAATCTGGATGTTATTCTTCTCGAATAAAGCCACAAGCAATGAGCTTCTTAACTTTATCATCAATCGCATCCATCATTTCTGGCTTGAAGCGCCGTTGTTGCTGTTTGACCGGTTTTGCATATGAAAGGATGTTCAATTTGTGCGTAGCAACTTTGGGATCTAGACCTGACTTGTCTTCATAGCTCCAGGCAAAGACATCAATATATTCTTTAATAAGAATAATTAATTCTTGCTTATCTGTCTCTGAGAGATTCTTGCTGATGAATATTGTACGAGGTGATCCGCTTTCCCCTACATCAATTTGAACTAATTGATCTTCAGTAGAAGTTTCTCTTTGTTCGAATCGGAGTTTCCATTGGGTATCCATTCGTTGAGCCCAAGGATCTATTTCGGGACTTTCTTCAATGTCTTCATCATATCCTTCTGGAAGCTCAGCTGAGACCATGTTGGATGATACGATCAGTCGATGAACTTGACCAACGCTGGTATCAGAATCCCATGATCTGGAATCAGAAGAGTTAGAGCGCTCTTCACTGTCAGATTCAGAAACTGCTGGGGATAACACCGGAAGAGAAGCATATCCAAGACCTCTTTTAGTCCTGCTGTAGTACATCTCTGACTTTCCTTTCGGATCAGTCGTACGGATAGGAGTTCTTCTTCCTTTACCATAGTTGAGACCATTCTTGAAGTCATAACCCATCTTTCGAATGATGTCTTTTGATTGCTGACTATAACGATGGAGTTGAAGATGCCCCGTATCATTATTTTTACTATCATCCGTATAGCTGAATTGTTGTTCCGGTCCTTTACTAAAAAGTATTGGACTCTCGCCTTTCTTACGGAACAATACGATATGAATCATCTGGATTTTCAAGTGAGACTTCTGTTTGAATAGATTGTACGACTCCCATCGTAAATGATTGGAAGCTATCTAACATATCCAAATAGCATTTAACATGATAAATGACATCAGTATACTGGAAAGTAGATGCTTTTTCATTAATTTGTACATATATATTTACAGTAGGACCTTTAGCCTTAGAAGGCTTGGTCAGATTGATTACAATAGGGGGAGAAGAAGAACATGGAGGAAGATTGGCCTTGTTACGACGGAGGTCAATAACAAACGGCTCAGAGGAGGTGAGCTCCCTTTTGTCCTTGTTATGAGTTAAATCAATAACAAGTGGCTAAGAAGAAGTGAGCTGCTTTTTATCCTTGTTACGACGTAAGTCTATAACAAGTGGCTCAGAAGAGGTGAGCTCCCTTTGATCTTGGCCATCATCAGTTGCTTGCTTTTGGACTGGCAAATGAATAGCCAGTGGCTTGGAGGACTGAGGACGAGAAACATGCCCTTTAACAGGTATGATGAGGGTGTCTTTAGGCACTGCTTCTTGTTCTTCTTCAGTGTCTAGAGCTAACACAACCTTCATAAATTTATCCTTGTACATATGAACGTCGTTGCAGTATGCTTCGACACCCTTGAAAGGATAGAGATCCGCAACCTCCTTATGGACCTCTCCATTGTCATCAACATACTTGAAACATTGATGGAGAGTTGATGGAACAATGTTGTGCTCATGTAGGAATGGTCTCCCCAACAAAGCATTATAAGAACAACCATGATTGTTAATAATATAGCAGGTAAACTTTGTGCGAAGATTGCCTATTTGGAGTTTTAGGCGAATCTTGTCCAGAGTTTTACTCCTTTCCTGATTGAACCCAAGGATGGTGGTGATTGTATTGGAGAGACTATGCACTGGGATCTTCAATGCATCTAACATTGTCTTTGGCATGATGCTGAGAGCAGACCCTGGATCTATCAGAATACGATCGACTTTTATCGAGTCGACATACCCTGTATAGTAGAGAGGACGATCATGCCTATTGTCTTCCATTAGCATGTCATCTTGTGTGAAAGTTATGTTTGGAATTAACTCCAACACACTATGACAATGGAGGCAAGAAACTGGCTCTGCTTTCGGCTTCTTCAGAAGGGCTAGACAAGTTTTAGCTTGCATGAGAGCCTCACTCAGAGTTTCTCGAGTCTCTTTGGAGAGGCGCAAGAGCTCAAAGATTGACAGCCGGATCGGTGTATTGGCTAACTGAGCCAAGATATCAAAGTTGTAAGGCTTCTCAAGTCCGGAAAGAGATGACTTCTTCAAAGGTTTGTCGAAGCGGACTTGTTGTTTGCCTTTGTCAGCTACCGTCGGCTTGGGAGGAATAGACTCTACAACCGGTGAGGATGCAGTAGAAATATTCTCAGTTGAAGGAGGCTGCACTGGAGCAGGCTCAGAAGAAGAAGCAGGATTCTCTTGAGCTTCAGGGTAATCCTTTAGATAGGCTTTCCCTGATCTGGTGCCCAGCAGGATTTCTTCTTCGATTATGGGGTCAAGAGACACCATATTGCAAGTCTTTGTTTTGCCTTTGGAGCGGCCTTTCTTCTTGGATGAAGAGGAAACTTCGAACTCTGAAGCAAGATCAGGATGAATCCATATAATCTCGCCATTGTCAAGAGATAAGGGGACGAGACCTTCACTTCGTGGAGGAGGGAGATTCTCGATCTCTAGAGTAGCTTTGGGGATAGGAATGACACCATGTTGTACCATTTGCGGAGGGAAGTCACCAAACTGAACTGAGACCATGTTCGCGGTAACAGTCTTCTCATCTTGCTGTAGAGTTATGACACCAGCGTTGACCAGTTCTTGGATTTTGCCTTTGAGTACATAACATGCTTGAGTAGGATGCCCAATAAATCTGTGATAGACACAATATTTGGGATGATCGGTCTTACCAACTTCATCAGGTTTCTTCGGGTCTAGGAGTTGGATTTTATTGCTTTTAATTAAGCAATCAAAGATGCTTGCAGTGTCGTTCTCGTCAAAGGAGTACTCTACTTTAGGACGAGGTTCCCTTGGTGGAGGTGCAGAAGGAGTAGAAGTAGACGTAGGTGGAGCCACGTTGACCGCTAGAGATTCCTTGCTCTTCAAGTTGATGTTCAGAGTCTCTTTATTCTTGTGGTTGTTCTGGCGATTACCCCTACTCGATGTCTGGTGTTCGTCCCAGTCGGGGTTAGACATTTGTACCCCTAGCTGTTTGAACTTGTCAGTGCTAACTTCAGCTGCTTTAGCATTGACATTGAAGGATGGCCAATCTTGGAACTGCGTTGATCCCGTCCACATACTGATAACGGACAAAAGATTTGCCTTGCAGGTGTCTATGGTAACAGCAGCCGGAGTTCCAGGAGGCATTTTCAAAGCTTTCCGACGGAACCTTTTAATGAAACTCTCAGCAGTTTCATTGTCTTTGTTTGATTTTATTGAGGGCTGACATAGTCATGTCGTTGATCCCTTCATAAAATTGTTCCAAGAAGATTTGTTTTAGGATAGAGAAGGAGGTGATACAACCAACGGACAAGCTTTTGTACCAATCGTATGCTACGCCAGCTAAACAACCGAAAAATACTCTGGTAAGAAGAGCGTCATTTGGTTGAAGTTGAACAGTCATAACCTCAAAATGGTTAATGAACTGACTGGGAGAGGTGCTGCCATAAAATAGCAAGATTGTTGGGATTTTGTACTTAGAAGGAAATGGGACTTCCTTCCATTCAACTGGGTAAGGTTGCTTGATCCCCAACCTCTGCAAATTGTCTTTCTCTTTGAATGCCTCAAACTGAGTACGTAGAAGCTTGACAGCTTCATTAGCATCTTCTGATAAAGAAAAAGGAGCAGGTGGAATCTGAGTGTTAGGAGGAGGAACAGCATGGTAAGCACCAACCCCAGCACCTGACTGACTGGGTGTAGGTTGAACTTGTACATGAGGCATTTGAGGAGATACTACCCCCAGTCCTGCATTGACAGGTACCGACGATGCTATGATCTCAGGACTTACAGTAGGCACAGTCGATGGTACTGTATGTTGGGCCACAATGATAGAATGCATACTGGCGACCATTTCAGCCATGGTCTTTAGCTTGTCTTCTAATATCGTAATTCCTTGTTCTTGATTTGCAGAAGTTGAAGCATCTGGATCTTCATTGACAACGTAAGCTGTCACTTCTCTAGGTACAATAGAAGATACTGTTTGTTCAGAGCTTTCACGGTATGCATCATAGTCAGAGAAAGAATCATCTCCTGAATGAGAAGGAGGGAGATGACCAGAAGTATCTTGAAGAAGATTCTTTCGACCGATTGTATCTCGGCTTCGGGATCGGGTATGTCAGAATACTCCTTCAGAAGATTCTTCGAGTAGATCCAAATACCGCTGGCTTGGCTTACGAGGCTTGCCATATTTAGAACATTTACTAGCCCCAGTGTCTCTGGAAGTCATGTTAACAGAAGAGTACAAAATTTCATCTTCATCTTCTGACATAGATTCATAATTTGAAAAGTTCAAACGATCGAAGACAGATCGTCTGGTTGTCTGACAACAACACTTGATGACAACTTTGTGATTGCAATGGTGTCAAAGTGGTTGCACTGGGGATGTTGCGATGTTGTCCCATTTTTGCTTGAGATGTTCTCGGAGATCGAGAACAACAACGGGACGAGAAGAAGTTCGAGGGATGTGTTCTTTGGCAATATTCGGAACATAGTTTTGGTTCTTCAAATATTTTGTCCCTTGAGTGTACAGGGAAGTACTCATTTCATTGGCATAAGTGTCCGGATTTTTGATCCTGGATGTTTGCTTCTGATGCTGGTTGGTCTTCGGCATTGGCTGTTTGCGTTTCACCGAAGTTGGTCTATTGAGATAAGTTCTTAAATCAATAAACTCACCCCAGGGGTTTCTGTCTGAGACACCAGTAATTTTCCTTATTTTGATCAGGATATTTTGAGAGTTGGGATAACTTGGAATTCTGCTACGGGAGTAGGTAGAATACCCCTCTGATCAGCACACTTCCCTTTGACAATGAGGGAAGAAGAACCCTTGTTGGAAAGAGCTCTTGTACTGACTGGTGCCGGAGCACATTCAGATTGATCTTCTACTGTAAAAACCGAGGAAGACTGAGAAACGACCAAAGGGCATTTTCCTTTGTTTTGTGAAGAATGGTTAGCTAAAGAGCGTTTCCCTCTGTTGTCTTCCAAGTCATGGGACGAGGAAGTTTGAGAAAAGACCAACGGGCCTTTTCCTTTATTCTGGGAAGGATGAGGAATATCCAAAAGACTACCCTCAGTGGATTGTGCAGGAGCAACAGGGTGCTTGATAGGAGGAGCAGAGCTTTTCCCTTTGCTGTGAGAAGAGGGGAGTTTAGCCAAAAGGCCATCTCTTTTAGATTGCGCAGGCACAATTTGCGCATGGGTTGATGGCGCACTGGCAGGTTGCACATGAGTAATTCTGGCAGAAAGTCTTCTGGCATCAGTTTCAGCAACTTGTGCAACAGGAGTCTTGTTGCCAGAGTGTCTGGGTTGCACTCTGGTTGCTGGAGTGGTGGATTGCGCAGGCAAAGTGGCAGCCAACTGCGCCAGAGGAATAGGAGTCTTGTACTTTGACAGGGCAACATAAGAAGTAGTTTTTGTACTGGCAAGGGAGTAGCAGACTGCGCATGGGCAGTAGTAGGGGACTGTGCAACAGAGACAGCAGTCTTAGGAACAGAGGCATTAGACTGCGCAGCAGGCTGAGCAGCAGAAGCAATGGACTACGCAGCAGTCTTGGAGACCCATACTGGATGAACTTTGCTTGTGGCAGAAGTTGTTGCAGTGCGAGGGATGGTCCTGGAGTTGATCATTGCCTCGTCGGCTGTCTGGTTGACCTTTACAACCCGTGTCTTTTGCGTCTTTCCGATAGACGCAACGTCACATTGAGTTGTCACTTCCTCGTCGGAGGAGAAAGTCGTCCCCAGCAGAGTCGCCATTTTGTTTGCAAAAACAAAAGTTAAAATTTTATTTCACAAACTTTGTAAGAAGATTACAAGAATTCTGGGAAAGTACAACTGTAGGAATCCGATCTGAATAACGATCGCTTTATCCCTTGGACGATGTGAACTTTGAAGACGATAGCCTCTGAAGTTGAAGGCGGTAGCCTCTGAAGAATGCAGCAGCACTTGGGCAAGAACTCATGAACTCTCTGATTTTTCTGAACTTTAAGTCTGATATCCTGGAATGAAGACTTGAAACTCTATTTATAGAGTTCTGGAAATAACTAATTTTTAGTTATTCTGAATTGTGCAGGATGGATTGCGCATGCACTAGATTGCGCAGCATCAGACTGCGCTGGCAATTGTTTGATCGTGGGCCAACTGTATTGGACACATGGCATTATTTGATTGAAATGTGCATGATCATGTACAGAGGGTTGTCACATAATGAGTCATTGATGGCATGAAGGCCATGTGTACTTTGTCAGTTGTATTGATGGAGTGCGCAACCTGAATTGTGCTGGATTCGGATTGCCCTGAGATCGACTGCGCTGCAGAAAGTCTGGCAGATTGCGCTGTACGTACAGCTGTCCTTGAGCGCTGTGCTGCACGATAAACGAACAGTTTCCTCATTCTCCGTGCTGTCAGCTGTCAGAAGATCTGATTCTCTGTCAGGTAATCATGACGAGGCCACGTCAGATTGCGCAGTTGGATGAGTACGCAATTTAGCCTGCGCAATCGAGATGGTGCACAATCTGTCTTCTGCGCAGTTCATTTGAAGCATGTACTTTTTGATTTTCATGGCTTTGTTGATGGGTACAACTTGATTTTTTAGGACCTACAGCCAGTATGTAGCTTTATGTCATCGCCCCCACGTGGTATAGAGATGAGCCCCGATTTACTGCACCAGACGTGACTTGGGAAGAGTTCAACGAGCTGTTCAAGAAAAAGTTCTACCCTGACACGGCCGTAGAAAAGTTGGAGAGCGAGTTCGAGAGCCTAGAGCAGGGCAACCTCACCATCGACGAATACACGGTAGAGTTTTCCCGCCTCAGCCGCTTCGTAGATGCCATGACCCCTGATGCCAATGCCAAGAAGTTCAGGAAAGGGCTATCACATGGAATTCGCCTAGCCATCGCCACCAGTCAAGCCACACAACCTACAAGGGAATCTTGAAGGTCGCACATGCGGTAGAGAAAGAGTTGAAGTGCAAGAAAAAGAGATACCGAGACGCACATGGAGGAGGCAACAGCCAGTCGGAAGCGGTAAAATGTCCCAAAGTCCCGAAGAAGACCTCAGTACAGCAGTATCCTCAGCAGCCACGAGCACCTCCATATCAAGTCCACGATGTTCCTACCTGCCAATATTGCACGAAGAGAGGCCACGTCCAAGAAGATTGCTGTAAATGGTTAGGGTTGTGTTATACTTATGGATCCAACCAGCATCTATCTCAAGATTGTCCGTAAAAAAACACGACTACCCTACAACTACCAGCCGCACAGGGGGGACAAGCTTATGCCATGATCACGGAGGATACGATAACACCACAAGGAGTAGCTGGCAGAAATTTTCAGTAGATATTGGCAGTAGTATTATAGATAGGCCTATATTAGACTTTAATTTAAGAGCAATTGAATTACATTAGCAGTATATTACTATATTCTAGACTATTCATTCTAGTAGATCATGGCTTTATTGAATTTCGAGGACGAATTTATTTTAGGGGGGGAGATTTGTGAGCCCTTGAACCAAAAATTTATATTAACATGATTGCTATTAATATTAATGCCTTTATTATATTTATTATTATTATCCTTGTCATCATAATCTCTAAAACATTTAACCTATAATTATATGAGTAAGTAAAAAAAAATATGAAGGGAGAGAGAGTTCTGCAAACACATTGTTATCAGGGGGCTAAGTAAGATTAACCAAATTCAAAATCTCCTACTGGCCGACCCCTTACTCCTATTTTCGAAACCCTGCAATTTCGTATGAGATTTACTTTCAAACCACTGGACAATAAACTTCCCCCTAGAATTCAAATCTTATTAGATGAGTCCAAGTTGAAACTCACCTTATTTCTTTCCACGTAATACACAATCTACAAATACGAAATAACCTTTCTCCATCGGCCCTCTTCAAACCCTACGAAAACCTCTATTCTTTCCCGTCGCAAGCAACAAGTTTGAGAAGGAGGTTGATCGATCGAGGAGGCAGCCAAACTCTTGTAAGATCTCCAATAGGTAATCGACAACCTTGTTTTCTCTCTGCTTTCTGAACATAAATGAATATTTCTGTTCTCGAGAAGTTGAGTTAAAACCAAGTGTATTTGGGTATTTTCTTCTAAAGGGACTAAAATCCAAATAAGGTTAGATTATGATTCGAGATACTTCACCACGCACCATAAAAAAAATCAGACTCTAACCTGATACTTTAACTTCACATCATCTGGTGTTGAACCACGAGGTATCAGTATCTATATTGATACCTTAAGTCCATATTCGATGTTACTTGACCATAGAGTATATTGTAGCAGTAGTAAAATGCATCTACGTATCAGTCGACCCCATAACGGCAAGATGGGTATCAGAGACATAGGAGTCGAAGTTCATTTGTATTAGTCACACGCAAATGCATCCATGTATTAGTCGACCCCACCCATAGATATCAGTAATCATGATTTTGTGTGCCATATGAGAAGGATTTTCCTACCATTGTAACAATAGCAATAGGTTGCATCCTATGAAAGTTATAAGTATCTGTTACTATTAAAACCCATATCATGTTTAGTGAGCCACTACCATAGAGACAACAACTTGGGGGTGAGGGTATTCGATGTATATACATATGGCTATAGTATCAGAGATACCACAGTGGTAGGTTGAGTTGTATCAGAAATTCTTTAGCAAGTGCACAAGAGTTCAGAGTATAGGAGAGTAGGCAGTGTACGTATAACAGATAAGGGCTCCATATATGTTATCCTTATGTTCGATCAGATAGGAACAGAGTATGGATGCACATTTAGGTGCACCACAATAAAAAATATACAAACAAAAGTTGCTACAGCAGCAACATCCTGCTGTAGTACTATAGCAATTGGGATAGACACCCTGCGTAGGCAGGCAAACGAGAAAGAGTATCCTAATTTCAGTAGGTTTAGTACCGGTATAGGATCAAGGTATACATTATTGTCTTTTCCCGAGTTTAGAATTTATGGAGTTGCAGGCTTCGAAAAGTACCAAGTAGTATCAGATCTAGGTCTAGGCCTCTATTTCCTGATGGCTACGGCTAGAGGCATGTGGGAATTGTAGGTAAGCAGTTTCTAATCATGTATGGAATAAAGAATAAGGGAGTTCTAGCTGCTATGACAACAGAAGCATCTATAGGCATATGTGGCCATGTCAGTAGATACATTCATGTGAAGAATAGATACATGTATCGGTTATAAGTTAGTATGGGATACTTTCATGAGAGACTTTCATGTATCGGTTATTGTAGAAGCATGGAAAAGAATAAAAAAGATCCATACGGCCAGGAAATCCTATGCGACTCAGAGAGTTCATGCGGCTCAGAGATCCATGCGGCTCAAATGACTATGCGGCTCGATAAGTTCCATACGGCTAAGAAGAGAAGACACATGGCTTGCAAATAGTTTTTTCCTTCGTCCTATACTGCATTAATTGCCTTGACGGCTGACAGCCCTGACAAGGTGACAGTTCTGACAACAAAGATGCAATTATGACTCTGTCATAATGGCAGACTCCTAGGAAAACAAAGAAAATCTCTGACACAGTCCCCCGAGATCCAGAAAATGCTATGCGGCCTTGACACGTGGACCGTCTTATACGGCTCGAGCTGAGACTCCCTATGCGGCTCAGGCCGAAGCTGTCCTATGCGGCTCAGGCCGAAGATGCCTTATGCGGCTCAAACAGAGACTCCCCCATGCGGCTCACAAAGAATATCTCCATGCAGCTCACGAAGAAGCTGCCTATCATGCGGCCACCTATGCTCATGCGGCCCAGATCATCATTATGCGGTTTAAATAATCAGGGGCCACTCCCCAATCAGCTTGGACACGTGGCCAACCTTATGCGGCTCAATCCTCATGCGGCTCAGATTTCCTTAGTGGCTCAGCCACGTGGCAGGACACGTGTCATAAAGCCAATCAATCTCAATAACCCAGATTTACTGCAACCAAAGATTGGGTCAAATCCCAATAATCCGGGACACGTGGCGGAAGAATGAATTAAATTTATTCATTCGGATTTGCAGATATCAGCAAATCATCATGATGGAGATTTATTATAATCAGTATTAATTACTGATGGGATTTGGTGCAATCTACATTAATGGCCCAGATTCATCACACTCTAGACTAATGGCCCAGATTGATCAATCAACAGGCCGCCGCCACTTTAAGAAGGGACAATCATTGCAAACCCTAAGGACGACCCCATTCCTATAAATAGCAAGGTGCCATTTGTTGACACAAAGTCACAGTCAACCAAATATTGATAACATTGACTAAATAATATTTGTAATAATTCAATACGACACACGACGTCTACATTAAGCTCAAGTCAGACGACAGCTCAGTCTCAGCTTCTCAGTTATATTTGAGTCTATATTTTACACTTTTGTTGTGTCTAGACTGATGTAAACTGTGTCATACTGAGCTCTTGAGACTTAACCTATAGCCTACCCAATAATCCTCAAACTCCACCATCCAGAAAAATACCCACTGGCCACTTAGACCAGCTCTGTGCTCTGGAGACAGAGTTCGGGCCGAATTCTGCCTCCACACAGAGTTCGGGCCGAACTCTGTCCCCTAAAAATCAGCATCCCTAATTTTAGGGTTAGCTGGTTGCTAGTTGTCCAATGGCCAAATATTTAAAATTTCCTACCCGAATTTTGGCCGAATTCTGCCTACAAAAACACTATAAATTGGCCATGAATTTTCTCATTTCAAATCATCCAATCTTCTCTTCTCTTCTCTCTTATAGCTCAAATAAGCCATACCCTTCCCATCTACTAGCCACAAGCCTCCTAAGTCTCGAGTGCTCAGCATCTCTCAGTTAGGATTCTTGTGCAAGAGTTGAAGAAGTCGCTTGGACAATTCCAAGCAAATCGCCACTGCGATCCTCTGTAAGAAGTTGACGTGCTCTTCTGAAGTAAAGGCACGGGTTGTAAACTACTATTTTACAAATAGTGGATTTAATCCTGAGCTAGAGTTCTCAGGCCTGGACTAGTCCTCCACGAGGGAAACCAGGTTAAAATCGCTGTGTTTGCGTATGCTTTCTTGATCTTCATTTACTTTTCGTATTTTACTCTGATTATTTATAATTCGTGAAAGAGTTAATTTTTAATTGGTTATTTTCTATTTATACTCTATTCACCCCCCTCTAGAGTTGCCACCTGTTCTTCACCATTCCCTTGCAGAGACAGACACACATAGAGAGAGAAAGATATATAGAGAATGAAAAGAGAGCATTTCTTCAACGCCAAGCAGTTCTTTCCCGGAGTCAAGGCTGTATCCGATCGTCCAAGGAGTAAGGCAGAGCTGCTGTCGCTTTCCCGAGCCTCTATCGTCACCCCCCAGAATCTAAAATAAACAATTGTACTTAGATTGCTGTACCTAGGCTTTCGTCCCTAAGCTTTCTTTGTACAAGCGAGTTTGTATTGTGAAGTAAAAGTCCGGTCCTCCGATAATTGTTCTGTTTTTTTATATTTTATGGCAAACACGATGGCGACTCTGCTGGGGACAAACTTCTCCACGGCTGAGGAGTTGGTGACGCAATCGGATGCAGCCAAACTTGGCTCCACGCAACAGAAGATGGTCGTCCGCTTCGACCAACAGGCGTTTGAAGAAATGCTCTCCGACGGGAGCGCTGGCCCGGTCCAGAAGCAAACCCGCACAGAGAAGGCTCGCAGGGAGTGGAGGCCAAAATCATTTGCTCCTCCACAAGCCCTGGACGGAGTACTCTCTGCTACCCAAGACGGAGAAGGCGATTCTCATATGGCTCCTCTTCGAGCCATAGAGGACTCTGCTGTCCCCAAGTTTGGCAGAGGAAAGCACTACGATGCTGGACTTGCAGTGACAAAGAGTAATTCTATGTGCTCCAGGAAGAAACCAAACACTCATGTGGCCAAAACTGCTAGCCGCATACACGATGCTCATGCGGTTGAAACTGTCAGCCGCATGAAAAAAGTCTATACGGCCAGATCGTTCAGCCGCATAGAGAAAATACATGCGGCCGAGACTTCCAACAGCATGAAGAAAGCCTATGCGGCTACAACTGCCAGCCACATGAAGACTGTTGACTCCAGCCGCATACTGCCTGCTCCTCGTAGCTCAGGCTCAGTCTTTGATCGCCTCTCCTATGGTCCCGATCTCTCATATGCTCAAAAGATTATATCTGACTCTCTGCAGCATCAGTCTGACTCCTCTTACTATGCGCCTTCGGGCGCTCAAGTAAGGAAGTCAAGGACAGCGCGAGCTCGACGAGCTCAGTCGATTGTCCTAACCTCTGACCATCCGTACGCTCCACATACTGTTATGCGGGACTCTGATGGGAAGTTGTACAGAACCACTCGAGTCCAGCTCCCGGCGGCAAACAGACAAAGTGGTTCCCAAAAGTCTCCCAAAATCCAGGGAGCAAACATGGTCGCTCCAGACCTGTCTGACTTGCGTGAGGTTATCCTCCACAAACGCAAGGAAAGAGAAGAATCCCCGGCGTGTAAAGAGTCTTCCCATAGACGTTATTGCACTCAAATTATTGTCAACTGTTGTTGCAACAACGCGACAGCAAGAGAAGACCAGCAGCCTGTTTTCCAAAGGCTGCAACGACCAAGCTCATAGGACGAAGCACCTCCCGTCGTCTCTTATAAATCCACGCAGAAAATTCCCGCTGATGGGAGAGGACAGAAGATGTACGTTTCCAGCCCAAAATTTTTAACTACTACGGCTAAGAATCGGTCGTCTAAACGGCTGTCCACCACCAGAGTAACCGTTCGAAGACAAAGTCTACTACAGTCGAAGATTTGTCATCCGCACCGCTGAGGGTTACTGAAGCAGGGGGTAGAACTCCTCAGAACATCCATGATAATCCAATATTCCAAGGAGACGAGCCCGAGGAAGCAAATCTCCCGTCAGACACTGCAAATACCGACGTCTCCGAGGACATTCATGACTCTCAAGATGAAGCAAGCTCTGAAGTTGGGGGTACTATTCCTTCTGAGTCCGAGCCAGAGGAGAACATTTCTACATATCCCGATGACTTCTCGGTACATGGGTATGACTCAGAGGACACGTCCTCCACCGTCCCATCCATCTCTTCTCATATAAGGACGGTGTTCATGACATACAGCAACCAAGATGGTTCCACTAATCGCCAACGCATCGACACTCTGGAGGCCATACTGCATGCCTTGGTTAAATCTGTAGACGAGATCAAAGCGGCCCTTCCAACTCTGCAAGGAGGGGTGTCTGGCCAAACAATCACGGTTCCCACGGTCAATGAGGACTTGAATTCAGCGGCACTAATTTATGGCAACAATCCTCCTGAAATGACGGCCCCTACCACCGTGGATGAAGCCCGAGAAGTGAGAAGAGAGGTCCAGGAGCTCCGGGCCATGTTTCACGCTCGAGAAAACTCTCAAGACCTCAGAATACGACAACCATACCCTGCTGTATGGAGGGATGTCCCTTTCCCGCCAAGTTATAAGCCGTTCAACATCAATCCTTATGATGGCAAGACCTCTGCAAGTCGATACATAACTTACTTCGAGGTCACCACCGACCATCTGCCCCATGACGATGCCATCCTCACACAATTATTCATTGGGGCATTTGAAGGAGTCGTCTTCGACTGGTATTACAACCTACCAGACAACTGCATCCACTCTTCGCCAGCTTCAAACACATATTCTTGGAGAGATTCTACGAAGTAGGGCAGGATATCACAATGTCCACACTCATGGACGTCGTCCAAGGGGAGAAAGAGCTGACAAGAAACTATATCGAGCGGTTTCGCCAAACCACAATGAAGTTGCCGTCTGGTAACCCAGACTCCTCCTTGATTGAAATTTGCCAAAAGAGATTGCTCCCAACAATCAGTCTCTGGATGGATGAAAGTCAATTTAAGGACTGGAAGACATTCATCATCAGTGCCACTAGTGCCGAAGAACGATTGAAGAAGGCTAGCCAACTAGGGTTACATATCTCGGACGGAGAGAACAAGGGCAAACGTCCTAATACCAACAAAGACAATGGGGGTAGCCCCTCTAACAATCGGGACAACAGGGGTAAGCAGGCTATGGTGGCTGACACAGCCCAGAAACCTGAGACAAAACCAGCAGACAAACAATGGCCGCTAATAAACTACTCCTTCGAGGACGGCCACGTCAAGCCCATCTTGGACATGCTCATACAAAGAGACAAAATTTAGCTCCCTCGACCAAGACAGGAACCTCGGCCAGCAGAAATGGAGAGCCCGAATTACTGTCATTATCACCGCTACGTCCACCATGCTACGCATGACTGCTACCAATTGAAGCGATACATCAAGCATCTCATCGATTCGAACGCTCTGGCCATCGACTTCGAAGAGGTAACCGTGGCAGCCAACATGGTATCCGTACAATTCGACAGCTTCCCTCCAACAGAGACTCAAGACGGGATGGTACCCATCCCTCTGGCGACAATAGAGATTGCTAATCTTCTACCTCCTCGGGATCAGGTTGCTGGTCTGGTGTCCTTCACCACTTTATGAGGGGAGATCATGTGGGTCCATCCGAACCTAGTACTTGAGGTGACTCAGTCCACACCGCTTCCCACTCGCATGAAGAAGGGTAGAAAAGTCAGATCCTGCCGCACAATCTCGGTGAATGTCGAAGAAGTCACAGCTGTCGTTACCCGATCTGGGGCACAGGCCCAACCTATAGCTGAAAACTCAACTGAAGATCATCAGCCAGCTACTACTGACGCTCCAGGACCTTCTCAGCCTCCGACGACCAACAAGCCTAGACCGAAGGAGACTCGCTTTGACAAATCCCTCCGAAAAGAGGCACCGCAGGGGCTGAAAAGGCCCTACAACTTCGACATCTTGGCGCAATTGGCCAATACACCAGCCAAATCGTCATTATATGAACTTCTGAGTCTCTCAAAGGATGTTTGCGCAGCTTTGAGCGATGCACTCCAAAATGCTGACGCGTATCTGGCTCAGGTCAACCTCACGGAAGAAAGTCCGTCTGCAGATCTCCAAGACAACGCTTGCACAAGGGTGATGCCCAATATCGTCTTCACTCCACAGGACATGCTCATTAAAACCAATCTCCACGATCATCCACTATACTACACCGGATACATCGTGGACGTAAAGGTAGACAAGATGCACATTGTTCCTGGCTCTTTCATAAGCATCATTCCGAAGGGTCTACTACATCATCTCCGTATTCCGATGCATCGCCTGACGCCAACAAACACCGCCATCAGCGGTTTCAATTTGGGCAGGAGCTACCCAATTGGAAAGATTCGTTTGAAGTGCCAAATCGGTGATCTCCAGTCAGAAGTGACCTGTTAAGTCATAGATGTGGACACTTCTTACAACATCCTCTTGGGGCGCCCTTGGATACACGATTATATGATCGTGCCTTCCATACTGCACCAGTGCTTTAAGTATGTCGACAAACACGGCTTTGTGAGGACAGAATTTGTCGACATCGATCCCTTTAAAGGAGTCGAGTCCTACTACTCAGATTCCTGCCTATACGAGAAGTCGAAGAGGCACCTGGATGAAGATGTACAGGCTCGAACTGAAACGGCCTCTGGATCAGAAGAACCTCTGACGATCCACCTTCAAGCCCGCAAACCTGGCAAATTTGTACCTCTTACGGCCGCTCTACGTACGGATGCGATCAGCCTCTCGACACAAGAAGGGCAAATGATAATCCGGCTGCCAAGGTCTGGCCAAGCGCCGAGACCCACAACAGAGCCACTGACAATTAGGTTACCGAGAGCCGGCCAGCCACAAGCAGAGAAGTTCAATCCCTCTGACAAGCCAATGATGATCTGTCTTCCCAAGAAGAATTGTCACCCCGATGCAAGGTCGGGGGCTTCTAGCGAGCCAACAACTCCCCGTCCAGCATCAAATACCAAACTGGGGGTCGCTAGCGAGCCAACTACTCCCCGTCAAGCATCGGGTACCAAACTGGGGGTCGCTAGTTTGCCAACAACTCCACGTTCGGCTCCACCAACGGAACCCCTTATGATCAAGTTTCCCAGGTCATTATCTCAGTCCTCATTTATACAGGGGGTGACCGAACAAGAACCGGAGCTGGCCAAGTATGTGGCTGCCCACACTGATGTTCCCTCCGCAGATGATGTAATCCCGTTAGAAAAGATACCTTACTTCATCAATAAAGGGCTATCTTTGAACTACCTCGAGCTTAATAAGCTTTGTACAATGTATGCTATGGAACACGGTATAGGCACTCACCTACACACACAGGTGACAAATGTTTACACCATAAATCAGCTCATTCCAGTAGAAGACGCCTACCGCATAATCAAAGGAGGGGACCATCCAATCATCATCGGTCGGAAGGATGACCCACAGTCCTTCACCCTAGAGAAGGTCGATCTCGAATCAGATGCCGGAAGATTGCCTCTGTATCTTTGTAGCCCCCAATCCAAATACCTCATGCAAAAATAGGGATATGATCTGGATGCTACGTTAGACTTGAACTATGGCACCGATCGACGATTGTCTTTGAAGCTACTAGTCCCGGCTGGCAAACCACGGGACTACTACAGCAAGACCCGATGTGGATTAGGGTATGTTACGTCAGTAACGACCCCTGAAAGTTTAGATGAGGAATGCGACTGGCATTCACATTCAACCGGGTCACAAACTTCTGAATAGGACACCAGCATCGAAGACGTATTCAGACAAGTCCTGTCAGTCAACATGGTATTCGCCGATGCTTACGAAGAAGATGAAGACATTCCTAAAATCCTCGAGTTAGAGCCGTGGGCCCAACGGCTGGATGCACAATGGGAAAAGAGGTTCGAACAGCGAGAACCTCCTACCGAAGACTAGGTTATACAGGTCGACCTCGGCAGCGAATCTTCTCCAAAACCGATCTTCGTCAGCAAAAGCCTAACGAACGAAGAGCGGGAATTGCTACTAGAACTTGTCAAAGAATATATTGATGTGTTCGTCTGGAGCTATGAAGACATGCAAGGACTAAACCCTGAGGTTGCCCTTCACAAGCTCGACATTCGGCCAGATGCGAAGCCAGTCAAACAACAACAGCGACGCTTCTGCTCGGGCATTATGGATACGATCAAAGCCGAAGTCAACAAACTGATAGCCAGCAGCTTCATTCGTGAGGAACAACATCCTGGCTGGGTCGCTAACATAGTACCAGTCCTCAAGAGGAATGGAAAGATTCGAATCTGTATCGACTTCCGTAATCTAAACGAGGCATGTCCCAAAGATGAATTTCCCCTCCCTATCACAGACATCATGATTGACAACACATGCGGCTTCGAACGCATATCATTCATGGATGGTTTCTCGGGATACAACCAAATCAAGATGTCTCCTGACAACGAAAAGCATACATCATTTCGAACACCGATTGGCACGTACTGCTACACAGTCATGCCTTTTAGTTTAAAGAATACTGGCGCTACATACCAAAGAGCCATGAGCATCATCTTCAGAGATCACTTACGCAAGACTGTAGAGTGCTATGTTGATGACATCGCCGTCAAGAGTCGCTATAAGGGAGACCACCTGCATGATCTGAGGACAGTATTCGACCTGATGCGAGCACACAACCTGAAGATGAATCCCATAAAATCCTTCTTGGGCGTATCCAGCAGAAAATTCCTGGGTTTTATTATTACTGCCCAGGGAATTCATGTAGACCCAGAGAAGACAAAGGCAATTATGGAGATGGGTCCCCCGAGAAATCTACGCGAACTCAGAGGCCTTCAAGGAAGACTAGCTTACATCAGGAGGTTCATTTCTAACCTCTCCGGGCGGTGTCGGCCATTCACCCACCTCATGAAGAAAGGCGTCTCGTTCATATGGGATGAAGAATGTCAACGTGCCTTCGACAACATCAAAGAATATTTGTCAAACCCTCCAGTCCTGGTGGCCCCGGTTGCTGGGAGACCATTCTTTCTCTACGTACGAGCAATAGAACATTCCCTCGGAGCTCTGCTCGTGCAAAACAACGATGTAGGCCATGAACAAGCTATATATTACCTCAGCCGAATGATGATTGGGCCAGAGCGCCGATATACTGCTGTGGAGAAGGAATGCCTAGCCTTGGTGTTCGCCATTCAAAAGACGCGGAACTATGTCACAGGACAAACCATATATGTGATCTCACGAGTCAACCCTCTCAGGGTCCTCATGACTAAACCAGGGGCATTCAGCTTCCGCCTCGCCACATGGGCAATAATGTTGTCTCCTTATCATATGATCTTCGTCCCGCAAAAGGCTGTTAAAGGTCAAGCTTTGGCAGACTTTTTAGCAGCCCATCCAGGCTCGGAATCATCCAGAGTATACGAAGAAATCCCAGATGAGGTCGCCAACTCACATGTGACCTCCCACGATGATATATGGCAAATGTTTTTCGACGGTGCTTCGAGAACTGGACCCAAAGACAACACTGTTGTTGGAGTCAGGGTAGTGTTGATTTCTCCTTCCGGACTAGTGATCAATCGTGCTTACTCGCTCACGGAACCCTGCTCTGACAATATGGCCGAGTACAACGCTTTGGTCATTGGCCTCCAACTTGCGAAAGAGCTGGGGGTAGAATGTTTTGATGCATACGGCGATTCACAGTTAATCGTCAATCAGATCAGGGGCTCGTCCGCCACGAAGATATGATCCCATATCACCAAATAGCGATCAACATTATTTCGTCATTTGAGGGATTCTTCATCGAACACGTTCCAAGACTACAGAACATCGAAGCCGATGCCCTAGCAGGCCTTGCCGCTTCTCTAGTAGTTCCAAACCATACTCAACATTCGGTTGACGTGATAGGCCACGAACTGGTCTGTCCCAAGAACAACGTTCAAATCATGGCTAGTTATTCCGCCCAAACAATCGACGAAGCGCTAGACTAGAGACAACCATTCATAGACTTTGTAGTCTACGACATCCTGCCCAAGAACCCTAAGGAAGCCACTTCCATCAGAAGGCGCTCTCTCAGATTCTTCTACGATACAGAGACGAAAATGCTGTATCGGCGATCCTACGATGGGTTACTGCTTCGGTGTCTGTCAAACACAGAAGCCAAAGAAGCCGTACGTGAAGCTCATGACGGTGTCTGCGGGGCCCATCAGCCTGGCCCCAAGTTACAAGACCGTCTTCGCCGAATGGGCTCCTACTGGCCCACGATGGTAACGGATGCGATAGACTATGCAAGAAAGTGCAAAGCCTGCCAAGTCCACGCGGACTTCATCCACCAACCATCCGAGTTTCTACATCCGACAGTGGCATCCTGGCCATTTGAAGCATGGCGGATGGATATCATCGGTCCGATTACTCCACCTTTCTCCTGTGGACATCGCTTCATACTCGCGATCACAGATTACTTCTCCAAATGGGCGGAAGCTATTCTGCTCACAGAAGTAAAGACTTCAAACGTGACCAGCTTCCTCAAGCATCATGTCATCTATCGTTTTGGACTGCCCCGAAGGATCATCCACGATAATGGTCCGCAATTTGCAAGCCACGCCTTCTACCGGTTCTGCGACAAATATCGCATCCAGAATATTGCTTCAATACCATACAATCCAGCAGCCAACGGATTGGCAGAGGCATTCAACAAAATAATCATTAAACTCCTCAAGAAGTTTGTCTCTTCTAACAAACGCGACTGGAACGAGAAGCTTGGTGAATGCTTATGGGCATACCATAATACAGTTCGAACAGGCACTGGGAACACGCCATTTTTCTTGGTGTATAGGAGTGAGGCAGTCCTTCCATTGGAGACTCAGATACCCTCACTCTGCGTTGCCCTCACATACCAATTGACGACGGACGATAACTACCGTCCCCGGCTACAAGAGTTGGAGGCCTTAGATGAAAAGTGCCTCCTGGCTCAACAACGAATCGAGCTATACCAAGCATGCATCTCTGGAGCCTTCAATAAGAAGGTTAAAATCAGAACATTCCAAGTGGAAGATCTCGTTCTGGCAGTCCGAAGGCTGATGGTCATGACTCACAAAACCGCCGGCAAATTCCAGCCAAAATGGGAAGGGCCATTTATCATCGATGTTGTATTCTCCAACGGAGCTTACCGCCTCGCAAAACAAAATGGAGACCTGCTCATGTTGCCCGTCAATGGCAAGTTCCTGAAGAAATACTATGTCTGAACAACATTTTCCAGATTATTGAGTCATGTACCCGCTGGTACCGATGAACTCACTCTCGTAATATTCCAGATTATCGAGTTATGTACCTGCTGGTACCGCTGAACTCACTCTTACAATATTTCCGATTATCGAGTCATGTACCTGCTGGTACCGCTGAACTCACTCTCACAATATTCCAAATCATCGAGTCATGTACCCGCTGGTACCTCTGAACTTGTACTTTGATTCCAATATTCCCGGATTGTCGAGTTATGTACACGCTGGTACCCCTGAACTTACATTCCGGTCACTCCTTCGGGGAAAGTTATGTATGACCATACCTCTGAACTTTAATTCTGAAGGAGCTCCTTCCTCATGATCCACTACCCGCACTCCCAGTGCACAAAAAGGGTAACAGATCCACAAATTTCCAAAAACGACCATGTCGATGCTACCTCTGAGTCGTCTTAACTCCGCCAAAAATAAATTACCCCTCTACATAGAACTTCCATGTCCTCATTACCTCTGAGTCGTTCATTGTGCCCCCCATTCATTGAGCCCACTCCTGCCATTTCCTCATTACCTCTGAGTGGGAAGGCTCCGTCGAAGAAACCCTCATACTTGCCTTGTCCTCATTACCTCTTAGTGGGAAGGCTCCGTCGAAGAAACCCTCATACTTGCCATGTCCTCATTACCTCTGAGTAAGTATGTTGATTCCCTTTCGACTCATTATTTGTACCCATAACAGTAGTACGCCAAGGATAATGGGTCCACAAATATCCTCCGTAGAGTCCATCCTGCCATGTCCTCATCACCTATGAGTAGGAAGATTCCGCGGTAAGAAAACCCTCATGCTTGCCATATCCTCATTACCTTTGAGTAAGCATGTTGGTTCTATTTCATCCTATTATCCGTATCCTAACCCAGGGTATGCCAAGGATAATAGGCCCACAAATGCCCTGTGCTGAATTTTTTAGCGCAGGCCCATCATTCCTCATCTTGCCCCGGGAGCCCAGCTGCTCCATGGCATTCTTTCTCCCGATACTCAGAATATCACGACGACCTTATTGTAGAATCATTCTGGGTATCCCCAAATCCAACCTGTTACCCGTACCTAAAACCAAGGTATGCCAAGGGTAACAGGTCCACAAACAAGTCCCCGATGCGGGAAACACACTACTACAATACCACAAGCACAACAAGCAATACAAATGAAGGGTAGAATGGAAAGTACTCTTTATTTGAAGGATGAAAAAGCATTACATGTTTTGGGACCATGTCCCTCTCAAAAAGAAAAGAAAAGAAGAAACAAAAAAAGGAAAAGCCGACTATAGTTCGGCATTACACAACTCCAAGAGGCAGTTTCTCACCAAGGCAATCCCTCGCTCAAGCCTCTGTTTAGCTCGACGCTCGGCCTCCTGGGACAACTGCTCTGCATCATTCAAATACATATATGCCTGCCAGTCGTTCTCCGTCTTCTTCAGGGAAAGTTCTAGATTGGCAGAAGCCCTACTAAATTTGTCAGCCTCCTGAATGACAATCCCTTTCTCAGTACAAGCAGCTTCGAGCTTGGACTCTAGGAAAGCCAGCTTTCTCTGGAGCTCGAGGATCTGCTCCCGGGTATCGGCTACCCCGCGGGAGGCTACCGCTTTCCGAGCTGCACAATCTTCAGTCCGACGGTTCCATTGATCGTACAACTGAGTCAGATCCTGGCGGTCCTTCAATATAGTTAGCTTGATCGATTCCCGGACAAGCCTCACCTTCTCCTCCGCGGTTATGAGGAAATTACGCTCTTGGTTTATTACCGCAGGTAAATCAGCTTGCTGCAGCACGCAAAACTGGGCCACAAGACGATCAGCCTCTAACAGCTTAGGCTCCAGAAGCGCAGCCAGTCCCGCTCCACTGGGGAGTGTTCTAAGAATATTAATCTGGCCACCGGCGCATTGACGGGCCATAGAAAAGGGAGTCCCCCTCTCCACAGCTGCCTCAATCCCCCTCTTCAGGTGGCGGTGGAAACTGTCGACCATATCCTGGGACACTTCATCCAAAACCTCTGTAGAGGACGACGTCAAAGGAAGTGTGGCGGGCAGTACCGAAGGAGTAGCCTCAGAACTTGCTGCCCCCGCCACCAGGGAAATAAATTCTGTGCGAAAAGATGCATAAATAGCAGCTAGCTCCTCTTCTGCCGTCGAAGAGCCTGGATGCTCGGCAGGGTGGAAAGGTTAACCCCCAAAACTATATTCGCAGAGGAGGGCACATGAAGCATCATCCTTTGCCCCAGTTGTACTACCACTTGGGCTCCCGAACTTGACCCGGCTTGGGGCACCTCAATATCGGTTGGAAAGGAAGGAGGCACACGTGCTTCAATCAGATCCCCTCTGACAGAGTTTGCCCCGGCGATGTCCGTCACCGACAATAAAGGGGTGGGACCTGTATGTCCAAAGCAACCATTAATCCACATGACCCGAAGGACAGGAGGATAGAGCAAATAGGCCTTCCCACAAGTTAAGATTTGGTTTATCTTACCAGAAGAAGAGCATGGAGGCTGCAGTTCGTTCGCAGCTGGCATAGTCTCCCCACCCGCGGCTCCCAAGTCAAATTCAAACGATTTCTCTACCCCAGCCACCCCTAGAAGGGAGCCAGCCAGGTCAGTGTCATCCTGCTAAAATTCGGTTGTCTCAGGGACAGGTGCAGAAGAGCTCCCGTCGCCATGGGTTGAGGTCTCAGCAAGGTGAGACTCCCCGACTGCCTCCGGAAGAACCCTAACAGAAATGATGGCGGTGCACACATCATTGACCAAAGTAGACAAGGCCGGATCAACCTCGGCAGTCGAGTCCCGAGAAGCAGACTCCTCTGACGCCTACAAAGAGCAAAAGGAAAAAAGATTAGGCCTTAACTTGGAAAAATGAGGGGAAGATAGTTGAAATTTGAACCACCTTAGAAACAGCGTCAACGTCATCAACGAACAGCCTGCGACGTCTTACCGCAGCCCGCTTCGTAGAGTAGGTCCTTCCATCGTCAATGGACATACGTCTGCCTCGTTTGCACGAGGCACCAGGCACAACAGGTGGGTGATCCTCCACCTCTTCGTTCGGCACAGTAGGTGGCTGGTCCCCCACCTCCTCGTCTGAAGAGTGTGACGAGTCATCGATATCTTGCTCATCATCCTCTTCGTCCGTCGTAGTGGACTCCGAGTCCGGCACAGGAACCCTATTCGCCACTCTTTTCCTCTTCTTAGATCCCTCGGGCTTCTCGGCCAAGCCAGTGTCAGCAATAAAGCTGGTGCTCACGTCGAAGTTAACAGGAGGCTTGCTCGCCGTAACATGATAAAGGGCTGCCATGTACAAAATCTCTTCTGACGCCTTAGCATTAGGGACCGAGAAGCTAGCCCGGGTATGGACCGCATTATAATACTGCCAAGCCCTGATACCATCGAGAATACTGCCCTCAAAGCCCAGGCAAGCACTGGGGCAGTCAAGGAACAGCTGACTGTACCCAAACCGACGAGAAAATCGGCTGGGCAAATACGGCTCCAGGTATACATTATTTCGGTAACGATATACTAGGTGCGCGGGACGAATGTTGCGCAGCCTAAGAAGCATCTTCTCGGATAAGAGGTGTGGAGGTTCAAGGCCATCAACATGTACCCCTCTCACTTGTCTAGGGGTAAATTGAGGAAGAGACACAAAGAAGTCGGGACCGTCAACCCTCGCCAACGCCCTCCGACTGGATGGCATGGTGTCATACTCCCAAGATTGATGACGGTATCGGAAAAGAAAGGCGTCATTAGCACTAACATCATCCTCTGTTCTGGGTCTCATCAACGTCCGGTAGTGCATCAATAACTACCCCATGAGATAATGGTATGGTAGTTCTATCCGCTCAAAGTCCAGTATCGCCTCGCGAGCAACGACTTTAGACGAAAAAGTACGGAGGCCGTGGTGTATGCTACACACCATGGCCGGCAGAAGGGCCAGTCTAACTTTGAAGACCACCTTCACAGCCGGAAGAATGAAGTGGCGGCTGATCCTTTCAGTAGAACCTGCCCCTCCTGAGACTATGCAATTTTGTAGCCACACCATCAAGAACCCGGCCAAGAGTGCTTTCTCGAACATCTCCCGGGTATCGTGATGGAAATAACTAAAGGAGTCAGTACGACTCCCAAACCTGTCACGGGTGGACCTCAACCTTTTGGCCTTCAACATCAGGTCCTTTACTTCCTCCGGAGTTTGAGGACCTCAAGACGAAACCCGACCGGAAGGACATAATTTGAAAAGATGCGCGACCCAGGCCGTGGTATGGGGGCGTTCCCTTCTGAGCTATTTTCCTTCTTAATAGCAGTCTGGTGGCAGATGCTATGGTGGCACAACAGTTCCCGGTACACGGCGACGAAACCTGGGAATCGTCGATCCAGATCATCGAATTCCTAATTCGTCGGGGTGTATACTTCAAAGGCCTCGTCCCCCCACGGCAGCTTAGAAACGGCATTCATTTCATGGAGAGCAAGGCCCAACTCCCCTCCGGGCGCGAAAAAAGTCCTCGTGTGTCGGTTATACATCTCTAAAAGGGCCATGAACAACGGCTTGTTAATGGACAATCCGTAACAAGTGTCCCAGATAGCGTAGTAAAGATCAATCTCACGAAGGAATTCTTCGTGGTTCCTCCGGATCCATGAAGAAAGATTGGCCCACGTGGGAATAGGGTTTATCCAATTTAGCAGCGACAACCTGCCCACGGGATAAGACCCCTTATGAGCGAGCTGATTCAGGAAGGTGTCAGCTCGAGTAAAAGTGAAGTTGGGACCAGACACGTTTATAAAAGTACCAGGAATCAGCCCCACCGCACTCCGACTGACTGACTCCCTGCTCACACATGCTGACCTAATACTCATATTATAGTAGATATTGCCCACGAAGATCCCCGATTGAGTGGAAGTTAGGGAGCCCACCATTTTCCTGCCCAACTGTACCATGTTAAACCACGAAAGGAGAATGTGTCGTTCTATCTGGGGAATATGGATTTCTACCACGTCCACAGTAAAATCCCAGCTCTCGGAAACGTCCAACACTCGGGAGTTCTTTATGAAAAAAGCATCTCCAAAGAGAAAAGCGGGTTTCAGATACTCTCCGTCCAGTTTTCCCGAATTCATCATAGTGTAAAAAATATGGAACGGCTGGTTGTTGATGGCAGCCACCCTCTCCAGAGGCTCATCGGTGGGAAGCTGATCCGTCACATGTCGAATTAAGCCATCGAGCTACACACCCATGGCTAATTGAGCTGAACCCACCAGAAGCTCTCCTGCCGGGTTGGTTGGGAGGTTTACTGCAAAAGGACAAAAGAAACAGGATTAAAGGATGGATACAACAAAACCACTTAAAGTGGAAGTTCCTATGAGCCCATGCGACCCGGATCAACGAAGCCTTATGCGGCTCATTTTCGCTGGGTTTCATGCGACACGGTTTCAAAAGGGCCTATGCGACTCGGGTCAATACAGCCTCATACGGTCCAATTCAGTTGAGAGTTCTATATGACACTGATTCGATAGCTTATGCGGTCCGGTTGAACTTATGCGGTTCTATCTAGCAGAAAGAGCTTATACGGCACGACTTAGCAAAATCTTATGCGGTCCGGATTGAACTTATGCGATTCTATCTAGCAGAAGAGCTTATGCGGCATAATTTAGCAAAATTGTATGCGGTCCAGTTTGTCAGAAACATATGCGGCCCCGTTCAAAAGAGACTTCATGCGGTGCATATCTAGAAGTAATCCTACGACTCAAAATCCTTCTCATGCGGCTCAAACATAGGGCATCTCCTGTGCGGCTCGGATGTGAGAGGGTCATGCGGCCCATACAACACATGCGGCTCCATCATGATCGAACTTGGGCGATTCAAATGAAGGATGAAGGCTGGTGCAAAATTCATGCAACAGAGCCATGGGTTCTTAGGGTTCAAAATATTCAAAAGTAATCCTTACCCTTGAAAGCAGGGTGGACAACGGGGTGCACTTCGTGCACGACGGCCGACGAGGAAGCTACCTTCTTGCCTTTCGCAGCAGCGGATACGACCTTGGAAGATTTGGGGGCCATTTTCGACAGTCGGAGAAGGGAAATAGGGAAAGAAAGAAAAGATAGCAACAGTTAGGGACGAAGGAGAAAGTAAAGAAAACCCTCCGACTGAACTCATCCATATTTATAAACAAAAAACCAAGGCGCTTCAATTCTCGTACAAAACAAAAACCAACTCTTCGGTTATCAAAGTGAGCCGCCTAAAATGAAGGCTACTCCTGGGATCCCGCCCCAAAAAGTGACCTCAAAACTGATAGCAAATCAACAGCATTTAATGCAAAAGATTTCCATACGTGGCAAGATGACGTGGCGGAAAGTCCCTACGGCTGAGACAGCTATGCGGCCGAAAGTCCATACGGCAGAAACATCCATGCGGCCGAAACATCTATGCGGCCAAAACAACCATACGGCTGGGACATCATATGCGGCCAGGAGAATTTATACACAGCCATGCTTCTTATTCAAAGTATTTCAATTTTGCAAATTGAAAACTTTGAATAGGGTCTTGTAGAATCATGAAAAAGAATAAAGAAAGATCCATGCGACTAGGAAATCCCATGCGGCTCAGAGCGTTCATGCGGCTCAGAGATCCATGCGGCTCAAATGACTATACGGCTCGATGAGTTCCATGCGGCTCAGAAGAATAGACACGTGGCTTGTAAATAGTTCTTTTCTTCGTCCTATACTGCATTAATTGCCTTGACGGCTGACAGCCCCGACAAGGTGACAGTTCTGACAACAAAGATGCAATTATGACTCTGTCATAATGGCAGACTCCTAGGAAAACAAAGAAAATCTCTGACATAGCCCCCCGAGATCCAGAAAATGCTACGCGGCCTTGACACATAGACAGTCGTATGCGGCTCGAGCGGAGACTCCCTATACGGCTCAGGCCGAAGCTGTCCTATGTGGCTCAGGCCGAAGATGCCTTATGCGGCTCAAACAGAGACTCCCCCATGCGGCTCACAAAGACTATCTCCATGCGGCTCACGAAGAAGCTGCCTATCATGCGGCCACCTACGCTCATGCGGCCCAGATCATCATTATGCGGTTTAAATAATCAGGGGCTACTCCCCAATCAGCCTGGACACGTGGCCAACCTTATGCGGTTCAATCCTCATGCGGCTCAGATTTCCTCAGTGGCTCAGCCACGTGGCAGAACACGTGTCATAAAGCCAATCAATCTCAAGAACCCAGATTTACAGTAACCAAAGATTGGGTCAAATCCCAATAATCCGGGACACGTGGCAGAAGAATGAATTAAATTTATTCATTCAGATTTACAGATATCAGCAAATCATCATGATGGAGATTTATTACAATCAGCATTAATTACTGATGGGATTTGGCACAATCTACATTAATGGCCCAAATTTATCACACTCAAGACTAATGGCCCAGATTGATCAACCAATAGGCCGCCGCCACTTTAAGAAGGGACAATCATTACAAACCCTAAGGACGACCCCATTCCAATAAATAGTAAGGTGTCATTCCCTTGCAGAGACAGACACACACACACAGAGAGATATACAGAGAAGGAAAAGAGAGCATTTCTTCAACGCCAAGCAGTTCTTCCCCGGAGTCAAGGCTGCATATGATCGTCCAAGGATTAAGGCAGAGTTGCCGTCGCTTTCCCGAGCCTCTATCGTCATCCCCAGAATCTAAAATAAACAATTGTACTTAGATTGCTGTACCTAGGCTTTCGTCCCTAGGCTTTTTTTGTACAAGCGAGTTTGTATTGTGAAGTAAAAGTCCGGTCCTCCGATAATTGTTCTGTTCTTTTATATTTCATGACAAACAGTTATCAGTAGATACATTCATGTATCATTACACACATGGTATATTAGTTGTGAATCAAGGTTTAGTTGTGGATGAGATAGATAGGTAAATATCTGAGAGTTAGAGTACAGGCTACTATCTTGCTAGGAACCTAGATTAGGATTATTTATTTGTATTTTACTATTCTTTTATACATATTTCTTTGTGAACAAGCAACTGAATGCTTATATATATAGACAAAGAATCACACTAGCTCACATTTAAATGTTTGTATAACAGAACCGGGTCAAAAATTGCCAAATAGGACGGTGGGCTCCCAATGTTTAGGTTCATATGATCGATATGAGGAATTACTCAAGTATCAAAAATTTGGAATGAGGTACCGGTCCACCTAGTGTGCATACCTGCCTATGCATACAGATCATCGAAATCTATTTGATCTGTATATTGATGCTCTTCTTTGTCTTATCAGTCTGATCAAGTGAAAGATGGTAGTCGTTATCGTTGCTCTTATCTTGTCGAGATCTTTCAGTTGACACATAAGGCCAGGTATAATATAGGACCCACTAAGAATCGAGGCACCAAAAAAACCTGAATAGTAAGACACAACCAACCTTGATCTACTATAGAATAGGATGGCCACATCTCTGCATCAGTGATATCCCAAGGCCCAGGACCAATACGGATATAGCCAGGCAAATACCAAGTCCAGAAGAACCTTGTATCATTCGACTCCAGTACCAATCTTAGTACATGACTGTAGGTGTGTAACGGTCATGGGAAGAAACATGGTCCCTTGTGTCAGAACCAAATGAAGTATCAATTGAGTAACCATGTATATACTCTGGAGGCTGTGGTAGCAATAATTAAACTGTACAAGGAAAGTGGAGGAAGGATATGCCAACAAAGAGGTCTCCCTTGTACTGGAAACTCAAGGCAGCAACTACAGTAGCGCAAACCAAGAGTAGGATGTTATAGTCACTAAATTAAATAAGGAGTAGGTAATATCAGAGGTACCATGCAATACCGTATCAGTATTTGGCTATAGTGTTATGAAGAACAAATAGGCAAATCTAGAGGGGGGTGAATATAGTTTATGACAATAATATCCAATTAAAAATTAAACTATTTCACCAATAGTAAAGAATCAGAGTAAATGCGGAAATAGTAAAGAGCGAGAAAGCATACGCAAACATAGCCGATTTTAACCTGGTTTTCCTCGTGGAAGACTAGTCCAGGCCTGAGAACTCTAGCTCAGGATTAAATCCACTATTTGTGAAATAGTAGTTACACCCTGTGCCTTTTCTTCAGAAGAGCACGTCAACTTCTTACAGAGATCGCAGTGGCGATGCTTGAAATTTTCCAAACAACTTTTTGAACTCTTGCACAAACTCCTAACTGAAAAGTACTGAGCACTTTGAGGCTTAGGGAGCTTGTGGCTAGTAGATGAGAAGGGTATGGCTTGTATAAGGCTTTAAAGAGAAGAGAAGAGAAGATTGGATGATTGAAAATGAGAGAATTCAAAGCCTATTTATAGGATACCAGGTAGGCAAAATTCGGCCAGAATTCTGGGTCAAATATTCAAAAATTTGGCCGTTGGAAAACTTGCATCCAGCCAACCCTATAAATTAGGGTCCTAGATTTTAGGAGGCAGAGTTCGGCCCGAACTCAGTGTGGAGGCAGAGTTCAGCCCGAACTCTGTCTCTAGAGCACAAAACTGGTCCAATGGGTAAATGGGCCATTTGGATTTTGGTGGGGCTATTATTTTGAGGTATAGTTATAGGTTAAGTCTCAACTTACTCAGTACGACTCAGTTTACATATATCTAGACTCAATAAAAGTGTAAAATACATACTTAAAACATTTAACATAGCAGGTGCGAGCTGTCGTCCGTCTTGTACTGAGTTCAGTCTTCATGTGTCGTATTGAAATATTACAAGTATCATGTCGTCAATTGTATCAATATTTGGTTGACTGTGATTTTGTGTCAACAATCTCCCCGTAATCAGTACAGAGCTATCAATAGCTCCCCCGTAAACATTGCTCTGTTTCTGTTGTCCTGATACAATATAAAACTCCTAAATTTTCTACTATTTTTTTAATTTGATACTGATTTAAAATTTTGTATTGTACGTCGCGTAGTCGTATTATACGTCGCGCACGAAATTTTATTTTTCAAATTTGCTCGACGAGTGTGATTATGTGCGAGCATACATATTTTTGAAAAATATTTTTTTTTATTTTTTTATAGTTTCAAAATAAAATACATAATAATTATTTTGTTATCATTCCAAAATTCCCAAGTTTGTTATTTTATTTATAAAGCCTTTTATTTCTCACAATTATTAATAATAAATAATATTTTTATTGTATACTAGAAAGGCATAATTATGATAACATTATTTGTACATACATACATATTTAGTAATTATTTATTAGTTTGTTTTAAATAATAATATAATTTTTGAAATTATAATTATTAGTATTTTTGGAAAATATATTTCGTAATTATTGTGGCGATTTAAACCTTGATTTAAAATTTTGGATTTATTTAAATAGTTAAATATTTGGAATTTGATTTATCCCATGGATTTTAAACTAGAATAATTTAATTTAAATTGGATTTGTATTTGAATTGGATTTGGATGATTTAAATTAAATTACGAATTATCCAAATTGGGTTTAAATGAATCCTAATTCTTATCCAATTGGGAATTCACACATCCTATAAATAGGCAGGTACTCCTCCATAAATTCTATCACACATTATTTCTCCACCATACCATTGTGTGCATCGTGTCCGTGTCTCCATCTCCTTTCACTATTTTTAATTCTATTACAATTACATTTACACCTTCTTCGTGTCCACGTGTCGGACACGATCTCGACACAGCAAACCCAGCCGATGGCGGACACCCCGACATAATTCAAACCCCAATCCTAACCCGATATAATCCATCCTCTCTTCTGTTTCCCAGCCAACCCCGACCGGGCAACCGTACTCGTCTCCGTCCACTGCCCACACCATCACCATCACCGACCGACACCAATCCAAATCCGGCAACCGGCAACCCCTGCCGTGGCCGGCATCTCCGCACCCAAACCCACGCCACAAAAATCATCACCACCACCACCGTAAATAAATTGACAGACTCACCTCTCCTGCTGCCTCAGTGCGTCGTGCAGAGACGAGCAGATCCGTCGCGTCCTCGTGAGCCGGCGACTTTCCGTCGTGCCCTACCTCCACCTCCGTCCGCCGTGGTTTTCCGTACCACCAGGTCAGCCGGGCCGCCTCGACGCGTGTGGTCGCCTACCCCCGACCCTTGCTGCCGCTGCCTCTTCTCCACGCGTGCGCAATCTCCCGTCCATCGCCGACCCTTGTCGCCGCCGCTTCCAGCCGAGAACCCTCCGCCTGAACCGTCCTTTTCTCTTCCTTCCTCCGACCCTTCCTTCTTCTTCGGCCGCTGCTGAGCTCGTCGCCAGATCCGCCGAGCCACTGCTGGTGCCCTAACCGCCTCAAGCCGTCGTTCCCTCTCGATGTCCGCCACCCGCCAGATCTGCCGCCGGAGCGGTGAGCTCCACCGGCACCGACCCTCCGCTTATCTCCCCGAGCTCCTGTCCCTCTCTCTCCTCTTTCTAAATAAGAACAGATGCAGTGGAATAAGAGTTCATGACTTATTCATTTATTTTTATTAATATTTTTATTGTTGTTATTTGATATATTATTATTATTATTATTATTAAAAATATTAATATAGTAGTATATTTATAATATACAGTATTTTATGAATATCATTATTATTATATTTATTGCTATTTACTATGAGGACTATTCTATGAAATATATTCCTAAATTTTTATATTTTGATACAAGATGGGGATTAAAAGCCCTAAAATACTAATAAATCGACTAATTAAACTCATGTTTCTATAATCAATTCGATCCCCCGATTCAATTGGGGGATAACGCCTACGAGAAGATCGCTTAGATTTACGAAAGGGTTGCTTGGATTTATCCATGGGTTTTTCCTTTTCTCTAAAATTCTATTTTTTTTATTCATTTCAGATCCGACCAAAATAAGGTTTGATTTGTATTATATATGTGAAGTTCCCCCTTTTCATGCTTCCTGCCCCTTGGATTGGAAAGATCGAACACACGTTCCGCTCGATCTATTTCTTTATTTCCCCGTGAATCGTATGCTTGTGACAATAGCGACAAAATTTTCTCAAGTCTAATCGACTTGGCGTATTGTGTCGATTCTTTTTAGTAATATATCTAGAAATGCCCGGCGATTCTTTATTGACACCATTTTGGACACAATTGGTACATTCCAAAATAACTATAACTCGGACATCTTTACCCTTGGCCATAAACCTCCTTTACATTTTGAATCGACTTAACTCTTCTATTTTCGATCCGAACCGAAGAATACGAAAATAACAAAAAAAATCAATAGAAGTTACTAACTAGAAATTCCATTTCTAAAGATTTCGTTGTAATTCAAATTAATATGAATAGAATATATAGTAATAATGTAAGTAATACAATTTTTTTCTAACTATCAATTATTCCTATGCTAATCCCAGTATTTAAGGATCCTCTTTCTATGCTATGATAGATTTCGTGCAGCCTGCCCTAGACTGTACTCCCCTTTCCATTTATGTTCTCCAAAATAGGATCTTAGATCCACAGGATTTTTGCTGAGGTTCAATATACTTTCTCTTTCCTTCATATCCTAAAGAACTGAATGAAAAAAGGGTGGACGGGGTTTTAGTCATATCTTTTCTTCCTTAATTTGTTATTCCATTCCATGAATTTCTCAAAATGAGGTTCATCAAAATGAAAAATCTAATAACTAATAAAAAAATTCAAACCAATCTTAAAATTTTAAATTTTCATTAACGAGTTTTTGACTCCTGGATATTTAACTGATCAATTAATTTCTTATAGCGTAACCTATTTTTCTTTGACAAATAATTCAGCAGCCGTTGACGATTTCCCAGAATTATTCGTAGACCTCTTTGTGATAAAAAATCTTTTTTATGTAATTTCAAATGTAAACCCGTAATATGTGGAAGTATCAACGTAATTTCATAGAGTCATTCGGTCTGAATGCTACATGAAGAACATAAGCCAGATGACGGAACGGGGAGACCTAAGATGTAGAAGATCATACATGAGTGATTCAGCAGATTTGGATTCCTATATATCCACTCATGCGGTACCTCATCATACGATTAGGTTTTCGGGGCATTGGATTCTCACCAATGTTTGCGTTACTCAAGCCGACATTCTCGCTTCCGCTTCGTCCACACCTGCTTGCACAGGCGCTTCCCTCTAAGGCGGAACGCTCCCCTACCGATGCATTTTTACATCCTACAGCTTCGGCAAATCGCTTAGCCCCGTTCATCTTCGGCGCAATATGATTTCACAAGATCTATTTTCGTTCAAGTAACGGATTCTACCCAATTGAAGGGATCTTCTGATCAATCCAGAGATCATTTCGATTTCATTAGAAATGAGGATTCAGAATATCACACATTGATCGATCAAACAGGGATTTTGCAACTAAAAGAAAGATCGATTCTTTGGGATTGGGATCCTTCCTTTCTTCAAACGGAACGAACAGAGATAGAATCAGATCGATTCCCGAAATGTTTTGGATCTTCCTCAATGTCCCGGCTATTCGCGGAACGTGAGAAGCAAATGAATAATCATCTGCTTCCGGAAGAAATCGAAGAATTTCTTGGGAATCCTACAAGATCAATTCGTTCTTTTTCTCTGACAGATGGCCAGAACTTCATCTGGGTTCGAATCCTACTGAGAAGTCCACTAGAGATCAGAAATTTTTGAAGAAAAAACAAGATGTTTCTTTTGTCCCTTCCAGGCGATCGAAAAATAAAGAAATGGTTGATATATTCAAGATAATTACGTATTTACAAAATACCGTCTCAATTCATCCTATTTCATCAGATCCGGGATGTGATATGGTTCCGAAGGATGAACCGGATATGGACAGTTCCTATAAGATTTCATTCTTGAACAAAAATCTATTTTTTGATTTATTTCATCTATTCCATGACCGGAACAGGGGAGGATACACGTATATATATATATATATATATATATATATATATATATATATATTTGTATTTTTGTATCTATCCTAAATATATATATATATATATATATATATATATATATATATATATATATATATATAATAATTTGTTTTCAAGTATTACGTAAAATATTAGTTTCAAAATTTCTTGGTAATTTTACTAATATGGTTTCTATCTCAAAATAGCATTTTATAAACCTACAGTTTACCTAAAATTTTGTTTTAAACAAATTCTTCCTAGGATAATTATCTACAAATACTTCTACTAAAAATATAGTTGCCTAGAAAACCTATTTTTACAAAAATAGAGTTTTGCCTGAAAGCTAGTTTTATATAATTATCTAAAAACTATTTTTACCAGTAGAATTATTTTTATGTATTTATTTTCTTCTTTCCGAGTATTACAAATAATTTCAAAAATCATTTATATGTTATTTATCAAATTTTCTTTGACTATCCTCATATCCGTGACCAATTCTATTCTTCATATTCCCTCGCCAATTCAAGCCTACCTTATGTCCACCCTAACTAATTTGACCCTTCTGGACCCAATGGAACCATCCGTGCCGACATCAGAGGTCACCTGGCATAGTTGTTGTACCGAAGTCTTAGTTCATGCCAGCTTGATCATCGCAGCACACCATGCGTCCTACCAGGCAAGACACCTTGCTATTTGTCGTTTATTTATTTTAGCTCATATTTCATGCATTATTTATTTTCTTTAAGCAAAATAAACTGTGATACATGGCATAACCTGTTAGAACTTACTGTTCATTTATATTTCCTGTTGTGTATTATTTTTCTTACAAATTAAACCTAGATTTAAGGGACCACCTTGTGTGTTACATTCATTGGCCTTGACACGTCGTACCATGAAGTTGTGTGTCGCATGTAGAACACGGACGTACATGATTGGCTGGCCACCAGTACATACAAGGCGTGCGATAGGAATAATCGCTAATAGAGATTGCATGCTAGTTTTGACTTAGCGGTTATAGAGGTTTACTGTTGTGGATACAACATATTAGGCATTGGTCAGGGAGGACAATTCCTTAGCGTATGGGCTTCGATCCACTTTCCCTTTTGTAACCCGTGAGCTCCGCCGGAGACGCGGGTCAGATTACCCATGATTACTGACGACCACTGACGTTATGCAGAACGTCATGCTCTTATTGATGGGGCCTCTGGTACCCCAAGGGGGGACTATGCCGATCCTATTTAGCCAGGGCCCATGCGTAGGAAGGATTGTTCTTAACTACATTTCACTTAGAACTGTTAGGTACCTTTATCCGTTAGGTACGAGTACTTTTGGTTTGGGTACTTGTATCTGACCGTGGCTTGGAACAATAACTTGTCGCGGATTAGTTCGTCGCATCTTGTCCTTGTTTGGTTGTAGGTGTGACTTACTACTTCGATGAGAAGGTATTGAACCTTGTTGGGTCCGGATACCATATTGAATTCATAGCATGGAAAGATACATCACCGTGAATTAGTTTACCATCTCCTTTCTTTGTTTAGTTGAGGGGATGGTACGCTCGTTCAATAGGTGTGTATTGGACCATGTTATAATTTAATTGACTTATTTATTTGAGCAATATTTATTCAGTTTATATGGCATGATATTATGTGGCTTGTTACGTCCCTCTGAGGACCTGGTTATCTTGCCAGGTGTGTGCTATTGTCTTTCATAGGTGTTCTAGCTCTAGTCGTGATCATCGCTATTTCTTCGAGGATGATTGCACTTGGATCTTTTTCGCTTCGCTCGCAAAAACCATTTCTTTCCTTATGTATTTTTTCTTTATTTTCTTGGTAGTGGATTTGTCTCCGCCCAACATATTGTATCAAGACAATTCATTATCTTTATATGATATCTTTTATTCCTTTATTTTGTGTGGATGAGATTAGTTATGGTTCTACTGCATTTTACAGCTTATGTATTTATACGAGGTTTCCATATATTGGAGTGTATTTCGTATGTATACAGTTGGCATGTCTACGTTCCTAGTCCTACGTATTTTGGGACTGGAGCGTTATATGTTTTTGTGGTAGCCTATGCAGGTCAAGATAAATTGTTTGGTTACTTTACCAAGCAAGCCTGCGAATAGGATTAGAAGTCTAGGATCTCATCCTCATACTTGACCTCTTCGATTCCCTATTCAAATTACCGTTCGACTCATCAATTGCATCTTGCTTGATTCCCCCTATCATTGTTCTTATCTTTCCTTCGTGCTTGCTAGAGATTGACCCTACTAGTTAGATGTCCCAAACACCCTTAGCTTAATTCTTTGAGTTGGGTAGAATACCCTACGACCTGACACACCCTTGACCATTAAGGAGAATACAAATAGGATTATCTATACTATAAGGACTAGAGGGATTTAACCTATTTGGTCAACCAAGCCTTGGGCAATAAACCGTAGAATTATGGTATAGGAGTAAACAAGACTTAGATCCTTATGACTCTTAGACTATTCATATGTGTTTTTATTCATCTACCATTGTGCCTATATTTTTACTATCTAATAATGCTAATGTAGCCTAGTTTTTTTTTTGCAAGCTTATTCTTTTATCAAGCTTGTTTCAAGACATATGTTATTTGGGCATGTCCGCTAACATATGGTCTAATCAGAACCAGTGCATGATGGTCTGATCAACCAAGTGCACTTTGGTTCGCTTTTATCTATCGTTCTACGTGGATGGGGACATAGCTAAACTTGTCCTCTAGAATCCCATCCACGACTGCATTGACAATTCTTTTGAATTATTTGGTCGTCTTTGAACCACATATTCGTATTTGATAACGCCTCCTTCGAACTCCTTATTGCTTTCGCCTTCACCTATTTTAGAAGGACGAAGACGTTATAATAAAACTTCCTCTAGCCTTCATATCGGCTATGACCATTATCACTCGATGTTGCTATATCTTCATCCTAAACTATTCGGCCCTATCAAGACCCTCAAATTGCTTAATTTAAGTAAATCTATTTCGTTCTCTTAATCGTAACCCTCATTCATTATCCGTGACCATACCGTATTATTTTTCTATGATCTAGATCGCGATTTCTTACGGCATGATTTTGTTATCGATTGTTCCCCATCGATGCCCCCTTGTGTCTCCTCACCCCCTACTAATTCTTAATTTCGAGGACAAAATTCTTTTAAGTTGGGTAGGATGTAAAATCCTTAAATTTTCTACTTTTTTTTTAAAAATTTGGTACTGATTTAAAATTTTGTATTGTACGTCGCATAGTCATATTATACGTCGCGCACAAAATTTTATTTTTCGAATTTGCTCGACGAGTGCGATTATGTGCGAGTATACATATTTTTGAAAAATATTTTTTCTATTTTTTTATAGTTTCAAAATAAAATACATAATAATTATTTTGTTATCGTTCCAAAATTCCCAAGTTTGTTATTTTATTTATAAAGCCTTTCATTTCTCACAATTATTAATAATAAATAATATTTTTATTGTATACTAGAAAGAAATAATTATGATAACATTATTTGTACATACATACATATTTAGTAATTATTTATTAGTTTATTTTAAATAATAATGTAATTTCAAAATTATTATAATTAGTATTTTTGAAAAATATATTTCGAAATTATTATGGCGATTTAAACCTTGATTTGAAATTTTGGATTTATTTAAATAGTTAAATATTTGGAATTTGATTTATCCCATGGATTTTAAACTAAAATAATTTAATTTAAATTGGATTTGTATTTGGAATTGGATTTGGATGATTTAAATTAAATTATGAATTATCTAAATTGGGTTTAAATGAATCCTAATTCTTATCCAATTGGGAATTCTCACATCCTATAAATAGGCAGGTACTCCTCCATAAATTCTATCACACATTATTTCTTCCCCATACCATTGCGTGCATCGTGTCCGTGTCTCCATCTCCTTCCACTATTTTTAATTCTATTACAATTACATTTACACCTTCTTTGTGTCCACATGTCGGACACGATCTCAACAAAGCAAACCCAGCCCATGGCGGATACCCCGACATAATCCAAACCCCAATCCTAATCCTAACCCTAATTTTGGCCCAAGACCTCACCGGATTGTACCATCTCCGGCATCCCATCACCGCCACGACCGACGAGCCCCCTGATCTCCACCACCAGAACGCTACCACCACCAACACCAACACCATAAACAACCGCCATCCTCTCCCCTGTTTCCCAGCTAACCCCGGTCGGGCAACCGTACTCGCCTCCGTCCACTGCCTACACCATCACCATCACCGACCGACACCAATCCAAATCCGGCAACCGGCCACCCCCGCCGTGGCCGGCATCTCCGCACCCAAACCCACGCCACAAAAATCATCACCACCACCACCGTAAATAAATTGACAAACTCACCTCTCCAGCTGCCTCCGTGCGTCGCACAGAGACGAGCAGATCCGCCGCGTCCCCGTGTGCCGGTGACTTTCCGCCGTACCCTACCTCCATTGCCGTCCGCCGTGGTTTCCCGCAGCACCAGGTCAGTCGGGCCGCCTCAACGCCTGTGGTCGCCTACCCCCGACCCTTGCCGCCGCCGCGTATTCTCCACGCGCGCGGAATCTCCCGTCCACCGCCGACCCTTGCCACCGCCGTGTCCAGCCGAGAACCCTCCGCCTGAACCCTCCTTCCCTTTTTCTTCCTCCGACCCTTCCTCCTTCTCCAGCCACTGTCGTACTCGTCGCCAGATCCGTCGAGCCACCGCTGGTGCCCTAACCGCCTCCAGCCGCCGTTCCCTCTCGATGTCCGCCTCCCGCCAGATCTGTCGCCGGAGCGGTGAGCTCCACCGGCGCCGACCCTCAGCCTATCTCTCCGAGCTCCTGTCCCTCTCTCTCCCCTCTTTCTAAATAAGAGCAGATGCAGTAGAATAAGAGTTCATGACTTATTCATTTATTATTATTAATATTTTTATTGCTGTTATGTGATATATTATTATTATTATTATTATTTTATTATTATTATTATTATTATTATAAATATTAATATAGTAGTATATTTATAATACATAGTATTTTGTGAATATCATTAGTATTATATTTATTGCTATTTACTATTAGGACTATTCTATGAAATATATTCATAATTTTTATATTTTGATACAAGATGGGGATTAAAAGCCCTAAAATATTATTAATATTTTGTTATGACATTTGCCTATATATATATATATAAAATATATATATATATATATATATATATATATATATATATATATATATATATATATATATATATATATATATATATATATATATATATATATATATATATATATATATATATATATATTTTATATATATATATATATATAATATATATATATATATATATATATATATATATATATATATATATATATATATATCTATATATATATATATATTATATATTTATATATATATAAATATATATTTTATATATAAAAAAAAATTATATATATTATATATATATATATATATATATATATATATATATATATATATATATATATATATATATATATATAATATATATATATATATATATATATATATATATATATATATATATATATTTTATATATATATTTATATATATATATATATATATATATATATATATATATATATATATATATATATATATATATATATATATATATATATATATATATATATATTTATATAATTATATATATATATATATATATATATATATATATATATATATATATATATATATATATATATAAAATATATATATATATATATATATATATATAAATATATATATATATATATATATATATATATATATATATATATATATATATAATATATATATATATATATATATATATATATATATATATATATAATTATATATATATATATATATTTATATATATATATATATATAATTATATATATATATATATATATATATATATATATATATATATATATATATATTTTAGGTTAGATACGAAAATACGAAGAAATAGTTTTATGGCTAAAAACATAGCTTGCTTATATATATATATATATATATATATATATATATATATATATTATATATATATATATATATATATATATATATATATATAAATATATAAATATATATATATATATATAAGCAAGCTATGTTTTTAGCCATAAAACTATTTCTTTGTATTTTCGTATCTAACCTAAAATATATATATATATATATATATATATATATATATATATATATATATATATATATATATATATATATATATATATATATATATATATATATATATATAATAATTTGTTTTCAAGTATTACGTAAAATATTAGTTTCAAAATTTCTTGCTATTTTTTCTAATATGGTTTCTATCTCAAAATAGCATTTTACAAACCTAGAGTTTACCTAAAATTTTGTTTTAAACAAATTCTTCTTAGGATAATTATCTACAAATACTTCCACTAAAAATATAGTTGCCTAGAAAACCTATTTTTACAAAAATAGAGTTTTGCCTGAAAGCTAGTTTTATATAATTATCTAAAAACTATTTTTACCAGTAGAATTATTTTTATGTATTTTTTTTCCGAGTATTACAAATAATTTAAAAAATTGTTTTTATATTATTTATCAAATTTTCTTTGACTATCCTCATATCCGTGACCAATTCCATTTTTCCTATTCTCTCGCCAATTCAAGCCTACCTTATGTCCAACCTAACTAATTTGACCCTTCTGGACCCAATGGAACCGTCCGTGCCGACATCAGAGGTCATCTGGCATAGTTGTTGCACCGAAGTCGCAGTTCATGCCAGCTTGATCATCGCAGCACACCAGGCATCCTACCAGGCAAGACACCTTGCCATTTGCTGTTTATTTATTTTAGCTCATATTTTATGCATTATTTATTTTCTTTATGCAAAATAAACTGTGATACATAGCATAACCTGTTAGAACTTACTGTTCATCTATATTTCCTGCTATGTATTATTTTTCTTATAAAATAAACCTAGATTTAAGGGACCACCTTGTGTGTTACATTCATTGGCCTTGACTCGTCGTACCACGAAGTTGTGCGTTGCATGTAGAACACGGACGTGCGTGATTGGCTGGCCACCAGTACGTACAAGCCGTGCGATAGGAATAATCGCTAATAGAGATTGCATGCTAGTTTTGACTTAGCGGTTATAGAGGTTTACTGTTGTGGATACAACATATTAGGCATTGGGCGGGAAGGACAATTCCTTAGCGTATGGGCTTCGATGCACTTTCCTTTTTGTAACCCGTGAGCTCCGCCGGAGACGCGGGTCAGATTACCCATGATTACTGACGGCCACTAACGTTCTGCGAAACGTCATGCTCTTATTGATGGGGCCTCTGGTGTCCCAAGGGGGGACTATGCCGATCCTATTTAGCCAGGGCCCATGCGTAGGAAGGATTGTTCTTAACTACATTTCACTTAGAACGGTTCGGTACCTTTATCCGTTAGGTACGAGTACTTTTGGTTTGGGTACTTGTACTATCTGACCGTGGCTTGGAACAATAACTTGTCGCGGATTAGTTCGTCACATCTTCTCCTTGTTTGGTTGTAGGTTTGACTTACTACTTCGATGAGAAGGTATTGAACCTTGTTGGGTCCGGATACCATATTGAATTCATAGCATGGAAAGATACGTCACCGTGAAATAGTTTACCATCTCCTGTCCTTGTTTGGTTGGGCGGATGGTACGCTCGTTCAATAGGTGTGTATTGGACCATGTTATAATTCGATTGACTTATTTACTTGAGCAATATTTATTCAGTTTATATGGCATAATATTATGTGTCTTGTTACGTCCCTCTGAGGGTTTGGATATCTCGCCAGGTGTGTGCTATTATCTTTCGCAGTGTTCTAGCTCTAGTCGTGATCATCGCTATTTCTTCGAGGATGATTGCACTTGGATCGTCTTCGCTTCGCTCGCCAAAATCATTTCTTTCCTTATGTATTTTTCCTTTATTTTGTTGGTAGTGGATTTGTCTCCGCCCAACATATTGTATCAAGATAATTCATTATCTTTATATGATATCTTTTATTCCTTTATTTTGTGTGGATGAGATTAGTTATGGTTCTACTGCATTTTACAGCTTATGTATTCTTACGAGGTTTCCATATTTTGGAGTGTATTTCGTATGTATACAGCTGGCATGTCTACGTTCATAGTCCTACGTATTTTGGGACTGGGGCTTTACATACAAACATTCTTTCCCAAAGCACAGATACATAATGATATGATATGATGATGAATATAGCAAAATATTTCTCCTCCTTTTGGCATTTATCAAACAACAAAAATAATGACTGGCAAGCACACCAAAAATAATAATAATAAACTGCTTAAACTGACAAACGACATAATAAAATGTCTCAAGATTCACATAGAGAGTGCTAATACAACCAAAGTGCATAAATAAAACAACTGCATCAACTAAAAATACAGAAAAGCATAAACTACGATCCTTAGCAGCAGCAGTAAGTAGAAATCTACATCTATCATCGAGCTCGTGAAGGTCCAGCGTCGTCGGATGGATCAGTGAAGGAACGACGAGGGTCCACGAAAGCCGCATCTGGATCGAGGTAGCGGATAACACAAGGGTCATCGATACGGTATCCATCGCGAACAGGGTCCTGCTCTGTAGGAAGAGGCATAGAAGGATATCGGGCCATAGAGTATCGAATATCGTGCAATGAGTTACTGATGGCACTCATCTCCAGGGTGGTCCGGTAGTCAAGCTGAGTCCAACGGTCATCCTCTAAAGTGAATCGATCGCTTAGCATAGTCTAGAGTGACTCAAGAGTAGTAGGAGGAGGAGGTGCGTCGGGCTCATCGTCAGAGTGCTCAGACGCAGCAGGTGAGCCAACTGCTGCCTGAAGCTGCCGTGCCTTAGAGAGGAAGGCAGGGGCAGGTAGGAATTGGCACTCATCAAGAGGTACACGAAAAGTACGAAAGATCATAGGAAGATAAAGAGCATAAACCATGGATCTTGGCTTCTTTCTAGCATTAATCATCTTGTCCATCATGGTATGTGGAAGATTAAAAGGAACATGAAAATAGAGGTGGTACAAAGCAGAGATTTCAAAGTATGTAACCTCATCAGTTGATCCTGCTTTGGGCAGAATCGTGTTAAAAATAATGCGATGAAGTTCATAAAATTAAGGATTGAGAAACTTGGCGAGAAGCTTGCGAGGACGTGTGTTAGGAGTACACAAATCGTCCTTAAAGCTTTCTAGGTATGACCCATCGGGGAATTGAAACTTGCGAGATTCAACAAATTTCTCCCAAGAGTTTGGCTCCGGAATTTCAAGGTATTCGGCCAAGTCAAAATCATCAAAAGAAATATCAATGCCCGCAACACGTAAAAATAGATGTGTATCATTGTGAGTAAGGTTGCAATAAAACATTTGGATGGCATTGAGATATATAACCGAATTGGTAGTAACAAGTTCATCAAGACATAAATCATGAAATAATGCATCATATTGTAAAAAGATAGTAAAATTTATCGGATGACCCGCATACACAGAACATGATCGAAAATCACTAAACCACTCATTGAAAGCGTCTAGTGATATAAATATCCGGTCATCGTACGTGTCGGGGATGAGTGGACGAGGTGGGTTGAACAACGGGTGAATAGGTTGTTGATTAGGTTGTTCAACGGGTTGTTCAACATGAGAAGGAGCATTCGAAGAGGATGCACCCTCTGTTCAAAGTCTCTTCCCTCTATTGAAAAACTTAGGAGCCATGAAATAATAAAGAAAATTGAGGAAATTTAGATAGAAAGAAGTGGAAAAATATACCTCAATTTGTTGATGAAAGATGAAAGAGAATGGTGAGAGAATCCTTCTCCTTGAAATTTGAGAAGAAAGATGCACTAGGATGGAAGAACTAGGGTTAGGGTTTGAAGAGAAATAGTTTGGAGAAGTTTAGAAGGTGGCAATGGAGGAGAGAGAAGAGGGGAACCCAATTTTTAGTGTAAGGGATCGAATGGTCGGAACAATTTTGGACCATTGGATCATATTTTGATCAGCGGCTGAGCCTGCTTTCGATTTTAGAACAGCCAGACCGAATTCGACCCAAACTCTGGATAAGACAGAGTTCGGCCTGAATTCTGGGTTCTTTGGCCAGAACAGAAATCAGGCTAAAAAGAAGTTTAATCAAATAAGAGACTAAAAGGAATATGATAATGAGTAGATGCATATACAAAATGAGAAAACCAAATAGAGAATTGCAAAAAAAAATCAATGCTGAATCAAAGTGAAGTTTGAAATTTTGAATTTTAGCATGTGCTAAATAAAAGTATACCACGTAATAAATAAGGAAATATGCCACAATTCAATATTTTGAAGCTGCCATGGGGTAGCTACAGGGGCCGGATTCCAGCTAGCAGTAGTCCTAAGGACTAGTGCACCGTGTCGCTTATGCTTTTACGTTTTGTTGTCAGAAGGACCCTTTCGGCTCGTACCCATAGCAATTTCATCATAAAGAATCAAGACATAATCGATATTTATGCAGGTTACTTTAATGAATAACAGCTTCATCCAAAATTCCTAGTTCACGACAAAGAAAGTTAAAACACTCTTCGGATAGTGGTTTGATAAAGAAATCTGCTAGCTGATGATCAGTATAAATAAATTCTAAGTTAATATTACCATTTTGCTGGTGATCACGCAAAAAGAGTTGACGTATTTCAATGTGCTTCATGCGTGAGTGACATATGGGGTTCTTAGTGAGATTTATAGCACTAGTGTTGTCATAAAATATAGAAATGTGCATAAAAGATAAGTTATAGTCTTCAAGGATTTGCTTCATCCATAGAATTTGTGCACAACAACGACCAGCTGCGAAATATTCAGCTTCTGTTGTGGATAGTGCGACAGAATTCTGCTTTTTGCTAAACCAAGAGACTAGAGCCTTTTCTAATAAATGACACGTGCCGCTCGTACTTTTACGGTCGACCTTGCATCCGGCAATATCAGCATCAGAGTAACCAATGAAGTCAAATGATGTTGATTTGGGATACCATATGCCCAATGTAACCGTACCCTTAAGGTATCGAAAGATACGCTTAACGGCAGACATGTGTGATTCCTTAGGATTAGCTTGATATCTAGCACAAAGACAAACGCTAAACATAATATCAGGGCGACTAGCAGTTAAATACAGTAGACTACCTATCATACCTCGATACTTACGTTGATCCACAGGTTTGCTGCTTTCATCTGGTTATAGTTTAGTTGTAGTAGCCATTGGAGTGCTGATTGGTTTGACGTTGTCAAGGTCAAATTTCTTCAGCATGTCCTTTATATACTTCGACTGACAGATGGAAGTTTCATTTGATGTTTGTTTGACTTGTAGTCCAAGAAAGTAATTGAGCTCCCCCATCATGCTCATCTCAAATTCGGTCTGCATACACTTGGCAAAATCTTGACAGAGAGTTTCATCAGTAGAACCAAATATAATATCATCAACGTAAATTTGCACTAAGAGAATAATGTGGGTGTTTTCTTCGTAATAGGATGAATGAGCACCCTATTTAAAATATGGCACGCTGTATTGACAGCTTCAGCCCAAAAATATTTCGAAAGTAAAAATTTATTCAACATGACTCTAGCCATATCGCTAAGAGTCCTATTCTTTCGCTTCATAACACCATTTTGTTGAGGAGTTCTTGGACAAAAAAATTCATTATTAAAACTATTTAAATCACAAAACTTTTCAAAATCAGTATTTTTGAATTCACCTCTATGATCACTTCAGATTTGAGTAATCATGTAGCCTTCTTCGTTTTGAACCTTTTTAGCAAAAACTTTGAAAACTAAAATGTCATCACTTTTATTTGTAAGAAAGAAAACCCAAGTAAATCTAGAAAAGTCATCAACTATAGCAAAAGCGTAGAGTTTTCCACCAAGACTGGCTACTCTACTAGGGCCAAATAAATCCATATGAAGTAATTGCAAGGGTCTAGTAGTACTTACAGAGTTTATGGAATGAAATGAGGACTTGGTTGCCTTATTCAATTTACATTCGGCACATACCGTGTCCTTTTTGAATGTGATGTCGGGCAAGCCTCTAACTAGCTTCTTAGTCGATAGCCTGGATATAGTATCCATATTGGCATGACGAAGACGCTGGTGCCACAGTAGTCTTTCATCCTTGTGAGCATAGAGACATCTTCCTGTACTATTAGTATCTCTAGATAGAAAATATAAATATTATCCTGTCTTATCCCTTCAAAAGTGATGTCTCCTGTTGACCTATCATAAATATAGCATTTATTTTGTCCAAAGTTAATATCATATCCATGATCAGCAAGATGACTTATGCTGAGCAGGTTATGCTTTAACTCGGTCACTAGGCAGACATCTTTTATTACAAGAGAAGGAGGATGACCAATAGTACTATTACCAATAATATACCCTTTTAGGTTGTTGTCGAAGGATACATACCCTTTCCTCTTCATCGATAGTGATGCAAAAAGATTTGCATCTCCCGTTATATGTCGCGAGCATCCATTACCAAGAATCCACTTACTCTTAGTTGAGAAGGAAAGGTCCACCTACATCAAGAGTAGATGTGACATTTGGTACCAAAGTTCTTGAGGGTCCTGAAAAGTTAGTTTTCGGCAACCATGCATATATGTTTCTACCTACTAATCTCCTAACTCTACATTGTGGTGAGATGTGTCCATGTAATCCATAATAAGTACAAATATCATTCCTATTTATGTTAGGCGCATGTTGATGATGTCTATATGTAGAGTGGTGTGGAGTAGCATGGTGATGATGTCTATATGTAGAGTGGTATGGAGTAGCATGATGATGATGTCTATATGTAGCATGGTAAGAGTGGTGTGGAGCATCATGATGATGACTATATATGGCTGCAGGATGATGTTTATCTCCATAAGCAGTATGATGGTGATTTTGTTTATGTGCAACATAGTGATGATTGTATCTATGTGTAGCATGGTGATTATGTGTCATATGAGAATTATTTTTATGCGTATGTGGTTTGTGTGCTTTATGAAAGTGGGTGTACATGTAAGCATGATTACGTGCTGCAGGTGGATGACGTGTTTGACTAGTATGAGTAGTGTCATGCTTTGTGTGTGTCTCATGTGATTTTGTTTGAGGTTGAACAACCTGTTTTCCCAATCTAGTCTCTAATTTCTTAGAGACAACCTGCAGTTCATTAATCTTAGTATTCAAACCATAAATCTTAGTGATAGAGATCTTGTGTCTATTCTTTTCTTCAGCAATCTCAGTATTGAGTGCTGTGATCTCTTGTGTTTGCTTTTCAATATGTGCTTCGGCATCATGTAGGCTTAATTTAAGCTTAGACACCTCATTTATGACTTTCATGGGTGAAGTGTCTCTAATATTATCTAGCAATGAAGAGAGTCTTTGAATCTCGACTTCATAACATTTGATCTTCTCCTTGGCGTGTTTATATTTACTAATGACTTTCTTGTGGTCATTGAGTAAATCATTTAATGCATCGCCAAGTTCGTCAAAAGTGAAATCATCGAGAGTTTTGCTAGTTACCTTGTCGGAAGTAGCCATTAGGCAAACATTGGCGGTGTCTTGAGGAGAGTCCTTTTCTTCCTCGGAGTCACTAGCTTCGCTTTTATGCCAAATACTTGTGTTGGCATATTTTCTTGAGGAAGCCTTCTTGTATGGTTTCTCATATCGGTTGCCCTTCTTTGCAAATGGACAGTCTTTTCGGACGTGTCCAGTCTTCTTGCAACCGTTGTATGTTGGCTCTTCTTCGTCATCTTCTTGTGGTTCCTTCTTTCTTCGATTGAAGCAAAGAAATTTCTTGAAGTTGCGGACAAGGAGAGCTTGATCATCACCTTTCGAGTTGTCATCATCCGTCTCTTTAGGATCATCCCTTCGTCGGTGAGCTTTAAGGGCAATCTCCTTTGCCTTAGGAGCAGGCTCTTCGAAGTCTTTAAGGTCAAGCTCATGAGTCATCAGCTTTCCCATAAAAGTCTCTATGGACATAGTCGTGAGATCATTTCCTTCTATGATAGCTGTCACCTTAGGGTTCCAAAGCTTTGGTAGCCCCCTAAGTAGCTTGCGGATCTTCTCGTGATTTGTATATTGCTTGCCGAGAGAAGATAGGGGGTTGATGATGTCGAGGAATCTTGTAAACATTTGTGTGATCGTCTCATTTGGCTTCATCTAGAATGCCTCATACTCTTGAGTGAGGCAACTTATTTTTGTCTCCTTGACTTGGGTGGTTCCTTTATGCGTCACTTCTAGAAGTCTCCATACTTTGTGAGAGGTGGTGCATGTTGAGACCCTGTTAAACTTATTCCTGTCTATAGCATAGAATAAAGCATTAATAGCTCTCGTGTCTAGGCTTGCCTATTTTTTCTCTTCGTCAGAATATTTGTCATGTGGTTTCTCAACGAGATCACCATTGACAACTATCCTGGCGAACGTTTTGTAACCATCGGTAACAATGGTCCACAAGTCCAAGTCTAGCGACTTGAGATAAAAGCTCATCCTTGTTTTCCAATAGGTGTAGTTTGTCCCATCAAATAGGGGAGGCCTATGAGTGGACTGCCCTTCACCGTGATTGGAAATCATGGATTGTGTGGTTACCATGAATCAGCTCTTGGATGTTAGTCCTTGTTGAGAGAACAGAGCTATGATACCAATTAAAGAACAAATATGCAACTCTAGAGGGGGATGAAAAGAGTTTATGACAATAATGTCCAATTAAAAATTAAACTCTTTCGCCAACAGTAAATAATCAGAGTAAATGCGAAAATAGTAAAGAGCGAGAAAGCATACGCAAACACAACAGATTTTAACCTGGTTTTCCTCGTGGAGGACTAGTCCAGGCCTGAGAACTCTAGCTCGGGATTAAATCCACTATTTATAAAATAGTAGTTACACCCCGTGCCTTTTCTTCAGAAGAGAACGTCAACTTCTTACAGAGATCGCAGTGGCGATGCTTGGAATTTTTCAAGCGACTTCTTGAACTCTTGCACAAACACCTAACTGAAAAGTACTGAGCACTCTGAGGCTTAGGGAGCTTGTGGCTAGTAGATGAGAAGGGTATGGCTTGTATAAGGCTTTAGATAGAAGAGAAGAGAAGATTGGATGATTTAAAATGAGAGAATTCAAGGCCTATTTATAGGATACCAGGTAGGCAGAATTTAGCCAGAATTCTGGGTCAAATATTCAAAAATTTGGCCGTTGGACAACTTGCATCCAGCCAACCCTAAAAATTAGGGTCCTGGATTTTAGGAGGCAGAGTTCGGCCCGAACTCTGTATGGAGGTAGAGTTCGGCCCGAACTCTGTCTCCAGAGCACAGAACTGGTCCAATGGGTAAATGGGCCATTTGGATTTTGGTGGGGCTATTGTTTTGAGGTATAGGTATAGGTTAAGTCTCAAATTGCTCAGTACGACTCAGTTTACATATATCTAGACTCAATAAAAGTGTAAAATACAGACCTAAAACATTTTACATAGCAGGTGCGAGCTGTCGTCCGTCTTGTACTGAGTTCAGTCTTCATGTGTCGTATTGAAATATTACAAGTATCATGTCGTCAATTGTATCAATATTTGGTTGAATGTAATTTTGTGTCAACAGGTTATACCAAATAATCTAAGTAAGTAAGCCTATTCTCCCTCTTAGCACATAAGTCTAAGAACCAGTTACCTTGACTCTGAGATACACCTAGATGTTGTTACAATGAGAACACATGAACTCTTTTGACTAGCATGTGTCCTGCCAAATGGGGAACAAGGGTAGGTTGTTTGAAAAGGAAAAATGCACATACTACTAACAAGGGCAGTAGCAGAACAAAGGATTTAGGGGAGGGTTATGACAGGGAAGTAGGTACCATTAAAGAAAATACATTAGTACCATTTTCATAAGACTTTCCCCATTCAAAGGTATATATATATATATATATATATATATATATATATATATATATATATATATATATATATATATAAAAAAAAAATATATATATATATATATATATATATATATATATATATATTCATGTATTTCGCATAGGCAAGGGCATTTGATTATACGGTCATATCAGTAGTCTAAAAAGGAAGGTCATGCACACATAAATAAGGAGGTAAATTGCTAAAGAAACAAAAATAGATAGGTTACTCTTTATCTTTGAGGCACTTATTAACATTATAACTTTATAAACAGGTTATTTGGACCTTCATACAGGTTGTAACCCGTATCCGCAGCTCAGGACCACAGGCAAGTATACCTTGCTTTCCTCTTCAGTTTTATTTACATGTATTTCCTTTCATTATTCTGTCTTTTGATTGATTGTGGACATGTGCTTTTTATATTATATACTAGTTGAGTTACTTTATTAACATATAAACCTTGTTCACTATTGGCCTTGTAGTTCACACATAAATAAGGAGGTAAATTGCTAAAGAAACAAAAATAGATAGGTTACTCTTTATCTTTGAGGCACTTATTAACATTATAACTTTATAAACAGGTTATTTGGACCTCCATACAGGTTGTAACCCGTATCCGCAGCTCAGGACCTCCATACAGGTTGTAACCCGTGCTTGATTGAGTCGTGTCATAGAATAAGTACGTTAAACCGAACTGCTATTTTTCTTGTATCATTTCTTGCAACCTACGAGTCCACATTCGGGGCGAGGGTTGACCATTGAACCTGTGAGTCCACATTCAGGACGAGGGTGTTTATCTTGATTCTGTTGCACAAGTGAGTCTACACTCGGGATGAGGGTGTTTGCCTTGAACTAACCCGTGAGTCCACACTCGGGGCGAGGGTTAGTGATTAGTTCAAACCCGTGAGTCCACACTAGGGACGAGGGTTTTGTATCCGTTAATCTCACATTCACCAGTTCTCTACCAGCAGTTTATTTATGCATAGTTCTTCTAGTGTTCGTGTTCGTAGCCACTTGTCGTGTTCTGTCTTTCTTGCTTATTTCTTACGCATGATAAAACTGTTAGATAGGCATATTTTTATGTATCTTGCTAGTCCTCTGAGGACCTGATGATCTCTTCAGGTTTAGCCGAGGATGATCCAGGTGCAGACGAGCAGGTGTATGAGCCACACCACAGTACGATTGCAGCTGATGGCGTCATTGATGTTTAGCGTAGTATGGACTCAGTTATTTTATTTCATGTCTCTGTTTTACTTCTGTCTACTGGTAGTGGATTTGTGACCAACGGATGTGACTTAAACCATTGATAACTTGATACTTTACTTTATATTATCATTCATTATTCAGTCATTCAGTGTTTATTCATTACTCCTTTGAGTTAGTTGTATCTTCTAATTTCTATGGATGAGATATAGATTGTCATGTTAGTTCTAGACTTCTGTGACTTATATATGTATCCTAGACAATGTTCGACCGCCGATACTGCATCGTAGGCTGGACTTGGACACAGACTCGAATACGAAAAACGGGTGCGGGTTGTGACAAATATCAATTAATTTAAAATAGCTTTTTATAAATTAAAAATAATTCCAAAAAAATCAAAAATCAACCTTTTACAAATATACATGAATTTATTTTCATGTACCTCCCATACAAAATAGTACATATTATTTATCAAAATAAATATTATTTTCTAAATTATTACCTCTATTAGTGTAACAATAAAGTACCCTTTGTATAATAATAAAATATAAATAATAAAGTTTGGCAATCATGGGCGATATATTTTATACTTGAACGAAAACAGAAAATATTCATCTTATAATATTATATCGAAACCAAATATTTATTTTCTATATTTATTAACAAACGATAATAAATCTTCTATATAAAATAACTAAATACTTCGTATATACGTATCCGTTCTCGATGTATAAATAACAAAAAATAAATAATAAAAAATAAATAATAAAAAATAAAAAGATTATAGGAAATTTTTAGGGGGTTTGCATCCTACCCAACTTGTAAGAATTTCGTCCTCGAAATTAAGAAATTACTAAGGTAGGTAGTGTAGGTCCCAAAAATCAAAACGCGCCTAGGTTTGATTCAACAGATTGATCAGAACGCGCCTACACACAGATGGCGCCTACTTCACCAACAAAAATCAAAACGCGCCTATTTCTGCATCACAGAGGCGCACTTCACAAACCGCGCTTAACTGACGTGGAGTCATCATTACCCGACAAACACGAAGATCGAGACGGCACTATCATTCCTCTGATGGCGTGGCGCTCGAAGAAGATATGACAGCTGTCCAGGCGCTGTTTGATCAAACTGTGCCTACTTCCATCTGAACTCAGCAGATAGCGCCTACTTCTATCCAAACTCAGCACACTTTGCAGATTGCGCCTACGAAGAAGGCGCAGTTCAAAACAACATCAATTCAGAGCTTACCACGTGTCCCTGAAACAGGCGCACTTTGACTAATTCAACGTCTAACTACCACTCTACATGTCCAACACGTGTCCCACTAACTGTACACGACCAAGCGCATTTCAATCAAATAATGCCACGTGTCTAAAGCAGTTGGTGCACGTTCGTGATAACGGAGTGAAAACAGGCGCAGTTTGTCATACGTGCTCAAAACAGGCGCACTTCAATCAGGCGCTCTCCAGAATAACTGCCCAAAACAGTTATTTCAGAACTCTATAAATAGAGTTTCGTTTCCATTCAGCAGGGGACGTACACAATCAAGAGAAATCAGAGTTTTTGTCCAAGTGCTGCTGCGTTCTTCAGAAATTCAAGTCTTCAAAGTTCACATCGTCCAAGGGATAAAGCGATCGTCATTTCAGATCGGATTCCTATAGTTGTACTTTCCCAGAATTCTTGTAATATTCTTTACAAAGTTTGTGAAATAAATATCATACTTTTGTTTTTGCAAACAAAATGGCGACTCTGCTGGGGACGACCTTTTCCTCCGATGAAGAGGTGACAACTCAATGTGACACGGCGTCTATCGGCTCGACGCAGAAGACTTTGGTCGTGAAAGTTGACCAAACGGCCTACGAAGCAATGATTAATGCACAAAGCACTCCTCGCCGCACTACGACTTCCGTCAAGAGCAAGACTCGCTCAGTGTGGGCTCCCAAGAACTCGGTTCCTTCTCTGATGAAGTACGCTGCCACTTCTTCGGCACAACCTGCTGTTTCCAAGACACCAGTGCCTATTTCTAGCAACCTGGCACAGTCTGTTCCTTCTTTAGGGAAACAGATTGTTCAGGCGCAGTCTGCGGCCAAACATGCCAACCAGGCACAGTCTGTTCGCTCCTTAGGGAAACAGACTAGAACTGTGAACCAGGCGCAGTCTGCTGTCAAAACCATCTTCTGGCGCAGTTCATGCCAAAACAGCACAATCTCTGTCTCACAATCAGGCGCAGTCTGTTCTCTCCTTAGGGAAACAGGTGCAGTCTGCCACTAAACCTTCTTTTGGTACAGTTTGTGCCAAATTGGCACAAGTCAAATCTTCTGCTGCTGCCCAGGCGCAGTCCAATGCATCTGCTACCCTGACTAAACAGGCGCAGTCTACTCAGGCGCAGTCTGTCCAGGCGCAGTCTACTCTGAATCACTCCAGAATCCAGAAACCCCAAACTGCTCAGACGCAGTTTGCTGAGGACAGTCCTTTGGCTGTTCCTTCTTCCATTCCATCAAAAGGAAAAGGCCCCTTGGTCTTCTCCCAATCTTCTCAAGCTCAAAACTTGAAAGATAACAGAGGGAAATGCTCTTTAGCTATCCCTTCATCTCAAAACAATGGGAAAGGTCCTCTGGCCTTTTCCAAGTCTTCTTCGATTCTTATCGAGGAGGATCCAACTGATAGTGCCTCTGCACCTATTAGTACGAAAACTTCTTTTAACAAAGATTCTCGTACTAATCAGAGAGGTATTCTACCTACTCCCAAGGCAAATATTCCGGAATTGCCCAATTTACGGATTTCTCGATCCAGACAAGGCACAAGTTTCACAAATTGAAGTTCCCAGGGGCGGTTTAAATGATTTACGGGCATATCTTAATAGAAAACCCCAATCAAAACCTACCTCTGTAAAACGCAAGCATGCTAAGATCAACTTGCCTCAGTATCAACCTTTTGAGGCAAGGAATCCTGACAACTACGCCAATCAGATGAGTACCTCTCTTTATACTCATGGAATCGAACGTTTACGAAATCGAAATCATGTTCCAAATGTCATCTATGAGTATATCCCTGCTACTTCTTCTCGTCCCATTGTCTCTGATCTTCGGGATCATCTCAGGCAGAAACGGAATATCACCCCCAGTTCTTCCAAACAATCACAAATTCATCATTGCAATCATCCTCACGAAGTGGTTATCAAATGTTGTTGCCAAACAACCAAACGTTCTGTCTTCGAGCGTCTGACTTTTCCTTCTGTTGATCAAAAGAGTGATGATGAAGAAGAGGTAATGGTTTGCCGCCGTCAACATGACTTCCAGAGACTTGGGGGTAGAAAATGCAAGCACGGAAAGACCCGGAGACCTAGCCAGCACTATCTTGACCGACTTAGAGAATCATGATTGTGGTGTTTACCAGCATACTCGATCTCGAAGCCGAGAAAACAATCGGTCAAAGGAATCTTCCTTACAGTGATCGGTCTACTTCTCATGGGGGTAATTCGCGACTTTGTTGTCGACAGTATGGCTCTGAACAAACTGTGTCAGTCATGGCACGAGAAGTGACACTACGTTACTGAAGAACAAGATGCTTCTGGTTCTAACAATCAGAATCAAAGGATTGTTGCACTAGAAGAACAATTGAAGAC